>CAEFZY010042097.1:0-33446 GCA_903066815.1 Brachyrhaphis roseni
AAAAAATAAATAAATAACTCGGAGGCTGCTGGTGCGCCACATGCAAGACATTATGCTCAGGTTAATGTCTTGCATGTCTCATTGGAGCCGTTTCTCAAGCTGATGCTACGCAGCCACTGAAGTTCAAACACCTTTTGAAGCTTTAGGTTTGGTTTTCATTATTAATGTTATAAACTTACAATTATGTGGCTAATTTAAACATGCCACCTGCAATAAGACTATACTGATAGCAATAGGTGTTTCTCATTTACCCTGGAAATTATTTACATCGGGGCGCAATGTGCTGGTTTTTGAGATCTTAGCCTACTTCAGGTTGTGAGACAGGTTCTATTTAAGGGATTTCTATTTTACAGGCGTTATAGCAATAAAACCTTGGTGTGAAGTGAATCCAGTTAATGTAAGTAATCAGTTATTTAATCATCTTTAGAAGGGGGAGGTCATATTTTACATAGGTCCAGGTTGCTTTTTGATAGTTGGGGCCATAAAAATGTTCTAAAATAAAAAATCAAATTTGGAAACTTTGTGACCCAAATTCAGCTCCACAGTTTCTCTCTTAAATAGTCATTTATAAAAAGTGCTTTGTTTCTTTACTTTAGATGACAGAAGAAAACAGAGACATTAGACTTTTATTTGATGTGCTGAAACATTTGGATGTGACAAACAAAAGTAAGGAACAGAATAAGTCTGTAAGGGAACCGCGTCTTCATGGCGCTACACGTGAATCAGAGTCGATTTGTGGCCGGGTTGTTTGCGTTTTGGTTCTTAGCTACAGCCCACAGAAAGAAACAATTAGCAGCCATGCTGGAAACAGATGAGCCTTTCTATCTGAATATTGCAAACATCTCTAAATGGGGATTATCCCTATAATGTGAAAAACAAAAACTAGTGAGTAAAACCTTTATTTGTACCATTTCCATTTATATTTTATTTAACTGGAGTTTCTACTACATTCATTCAGTTTCTTCTTATTTTATAATAAAGCAATGATTCCAACTTTTTTTGCATTTTTAAATGAATTGTAATCACAGCTAAAGAAATCCTAGTACTTCTTTCCACCACTGTTCACAGCAGAAAGTTTGATATCTGCTCTAAATAATTTAACAACAGGAACAAGTTGAGGCTTAATGGGAATCTCCAAAACCTCCTCGTCTTACAACAGGAACACCTCTCCTCCGAAAAGAGCCTCTAATTTTCCCTGTCAGACTGGAATAATGACCTCAGAGCTGCTGCTTATCTAGTGGTCACACCTGAGGAAAAATGTGTCAAGTCCACTTATTGTCCACTAGTCTTGAAGCTCCGGTGTGGGAGTCTCTCCAAAACGAGTTACCTCCGGCACTCTTCTTCTTCTGTTGGAGTCAATTATTCTTTCTTTCCTGTGTCCTCACTTGGTGTGCAAAGCCAGTAGCTTCTCCTTGTGCTGAATCTAGAATCTTAAATAACATTATGTAACCGCGCCTCCCTTACCCCCCGCCCTCCTCTCTGAGCTTGCATAATCACATATATTTGCTCAGAACCGAACCAGAAGACTCAGATTATCTCTGTTTATTTTAGCTCTTTGAGAAAAATCCATAGCACTTACACAGAATTACAGCATTTTCCCCAGAGGAGCGCTGAGCATGAATATTCCCTCTAACTAAAGCGAGTATCACAAGATTGTAAATGCATGCAAAGTTGCGTTTGTTATTTAAATATGACTTCCAGAGTGGCATCAAAAAAAGGAAGAAGTACTACTTTGCTTTCATGCTTCACGCCAAAGCAGTCAGCGTTCGTTTTTCTGTAACATTTATTATCAGTGACTCCATAAAATGGGCCGTATGGATAATTCATCTCCACTGAATTTTATCAGGCACATCCATCACATCATATTAAAGCCCACAGCATCTCAGGCTGACTCTCCTGGGAACATTATGCTACCTAGAGACGCCAGACTCTTTACCCATCAGGGTCACCATGTTTGTCTCTCTGCTGCTGGTTTGTGTTGCCTTTGACCTGCTGGAGCATGAAGAAGAAACATCCTGGATGATGCTTCAGTGTGAAAGTGGAGACCGAGGTCACATTATGGAAAACAGGAAGAGAACGAGTGTAAGCTGGCGCTTAATAAAAACACCCAACTGTTTGGTTTTTTTTATGTCTGAGAAATGAGCTGTTTCAAAAACCTCCCAATTATTAAGTCACAATCACCGGTCACTGCTCTGTTACCTAGCAACCCCAGCCGAGCCCAGCCCCATTACCTAGCAACCCAGCTAGATCTACAGCATGTTTGGTCAGCTGTTTTTACAGCTCTGTGCGCTCTACGATGGCTACAGGGTAAGACAAACGTTTTGTTGTTGACTTACCATTCAGAAACCACTTGATGCAGTCTTGTTGGTTGTGCAGGAGGCTCCATTTCTGCTTTTCAAAGATGTACGGTTTATAATTGCGCATTTGTTTTCAGCTATTTTTCCATGAGTTTAAATGTTGAGTTGAGGGGGTGTGACCTGGAGCAGATTATTTAGAATTAAAGTGACAAGAGGCCCTAAAAAAAGCTCAAAACAGACAGAACTGAGCAAACTAAAATCTCATTATCCAAGACTGATTTTGTGGGGAAAAAAATTCATGAACATTTTAGGGCACCTTTAGTTAACAAAATACTGTAAACAGGAGCGATGTAAAGCACCAAAAGTTTATAGAAATAAGAGACATTTACTTTATCACATGGAGCCAGGTTGGTTTGAATAGCTTCTTTTTCACCAAATAAAAGAATTCATCATTTGAAAACTACTTGTTTTGTTTTTTTTTACTAAAGTTTATAAACATTTACTTATACCAAACAGCAAAAACAGAATAACTCTGTAAGGGAGTCACTACAGACTGATTGGTTGCAACGGGCCAGTGTCCCACTGGGTGAACACCTCATATCCACTTAACCCTGTGACCACAGCGGGCCGAGCAGGTTAAAGGACAGTCTGTAAAACCAGTGAATACAGCCAGGCAGGATTAATCAGGCCTAACGACACATCTGTAGGCATTAGGCTCGCAGGGAGAGGCGGGCATCAATCAACGTCTGGAGAATCTCCTTCTCTCTGCTTCTCGTCAGCTCTATCGACCAGCGCTTTGGGCCTCTGGTAATTAAAAGGCATTGATCGAAACCTCAGCCGCAAGATTGTTGGTACACAAGCATGGAGCCGCAGCGCGCCGTAGCGGGACTTTTAGAGAGGGAACAGGTGTGCTAACACACCGGCTGGCTGCGTTAACATTGTACAATTAGCATTTTATGGATTGGTTGTACGCAAGGTGTTTGAGTTTGTCAAAAGTTTGTCTTCCTACGCTGGCTCTGATTTGTAAAATGTGCAGTGATTAAATCTTTGAGAGCTGCAAGAGGCTGGTTAACCCCTGGAGTAAATAAGGGTAAGTTTGGGGGTAAAAAATAAATAAAAAAACGCTCAAGTGTGTGCGTACGGCAAACCCGAAGGCTCATCTTCCCCACGGACACCCACAGCCTCCCTCTCCTTTTTTATTCCATCTGAGTGAACACAGTAAATCTAAGTGCTGCCAGATTGCTGGCGCTGCACATTTTTCCACCGTCGAGTTAGCTCATCAGGCAGGGAGCCTTGGCCGGCCTGAATGAGGACCGGTGCACTACTATAAATACACCGGTGACTCTTTACTCATCCTGGCACACTGACTGAGTGACACAGTGAAGGCCGCGCATAAACTCCATTCCCCTCAATGGGCGTGTGGACGCACAGAGATATGTCTCTAATTTCTGTTTATTTCTGGAGTATATATTTCTCCCTCCGGGTGTGATAAAGTGCAGCGACCTTTAATTTGATGCCGGTGACTGAGTTACACTTGTCTGGGCGCACGTCTCCGCTGCCACCGTCCTTCCATAAATCTGATGAATTACCCAGGATGCCACTCTTTCCTCTATTAACCCTCCCTTCCTCTCCTGCCCTCTCCAGTATATCCCCCCCACCTCTTTTCCTTCCTGAACTAGTGATCAATTAAGATCCTGTCCAGCTCCCACCGACACATAAGCACTTCCTGTCCCTCTCTTTTCCCCTCACTGTCATTTTTCTCCTCTTTTGGGGTGTGAGGTCAGTCAAAAGGCAGGAATACAAGCACTGGAGACGTAGGAAAAAAAGAGAATATTTTATTTTCTCTGTACAGATGTGAGTGTCAGCATGTGCTCAAAGGAGAGTAACCTTTAACAAACCCTCAGGCAGGAAGTTTACTTTCTCCCTGCTTGTGGAATTGAGTTAGAAGAAGAAGAGACAGAAAGACAGCAGAAGAAGAGAGGCACTCTTCACTTTGAAGCGAGACGGAGACAGGAATGTAGCTAACATAGCTGGCCTTCAAGGTAAGAGCCAGTGTTGATCCATTCATATTGTCTGTGAGATTGGGTAGTGAAGTTCAGCGAGAACAACCAGAGATCATTCTTTATCAATTAATTATTCATTTAAAGTTGATTAATCAACTAATAATTAATTGATATGCGGCCATTTTCTTTACAACATCTTTCCATAACATGAAGAGCTAAAATTGCTTAATTAAAAGAAAACATCATTAGAAACTGACTCAATAAACTCTCACATTAATAAACTTAGACATATTTATAAAATATAAAAAATAGGAACCTCTAAGTTGCTAAACAGGAAAATAAAAGACAAAAAGAACATAATATATGATTTAATCCCCCATGAACAGAGAAGTACAGAATCAGTACTTTAGACTGAAGGAAAGTTAAAACTTCACTCCATGAAGTGCATTAACTCACCAGCCCTCAAAATCGACCGCGCTTCTTCCAATCGTTACAACTTTTCAGCGTCATTCGGCCCGTTTTTTCCTGTCATCACACCTGTCCCTTCATAGAAAATTGGTCATTTTTGAGTGAGACGTTTCTCTGCTACGCAGAGGCTGAATGAGCGCTATGAAGGGGAAACTTAAGGAGCTCGCTGATTGTTTATATTTTCAAAACAGAACCGCATAAAGAATGTTTTATATCGGACACTTGTTGGACCATTTCTCTTTCCCGTTCTGGTGTAACTCCGCCATCTTTAATCCTGTAACAATGGATCTGGTTAAGGATTACCATGCGCCCTCTGCTGGATGGCGTCCAAACTACTACACTTTTAAGTCAATAATTCCTCAAAATATATTACAAAATACTGGTTATAAGTAAAATAATATAGCAGTGTAACACAACACTTTAATTTTTAATATGGAAAAAATGTTTTGTTCCACTGGCAGATTGTTTCATTAGAACTTTTTCATCAATATTAAGGAATTATTGACTTAAAACTAGTCTCTATTTGTTGCTTGTGGCTTGTAAGTTAGTTTTGTCCTATTTCAAGTTTACTAAGATATTTGGACTAGACCAAAAAAACTTGGTAAGATTATTGTGTTTTTGCATTGCAGAAGTTCATTTCAGCCATTTTAATCTGGGATGAATTTAGGTTACAGTTGGAATGGTTGTTGGACCATGACTGGACCGATAAATTGAGAGTTTCCCTCGGTGACAGATTGAAGCATAACTAATAATACTGCAGACATGGCAGCTATAATCTGCCATCACTCATGGACAAGACACCAAAATACACGATCTCACGCTCATTAGCTTGGCTTTGATCTGGGAACGCATATTTAGAAATACAATCACCAGATAATCTTTCAAAGTCTCCCAACAAAGTGCTTCAGGGGAACATTATTGTATCCAGGGATGGATGATATGGACAAAGTTTTATCAGGATACTTGGTAGTACTAATGGGATAACAATAAACATGGCTGTACTATTTATTTTTTGTTTTTGAAGGGCACAGCAATAAAAAAAAAAATCCTGAAAACACGCCGCTCTTGAAAATCATAGCCATTTGTAATACATGTCTTCAGGACATAAGTCACAAAGAAGTGTGATATGTATTACTAAACTACACAGTATTTGCATTTACTCATATTTTCACATGTATCCTTATTTATTAATCTCATTGGTGGAGAAAATGACACAAATAGAAATTACGACAATATGAACAGCTTTGGGGGAGTTAAAACATCATTAATTGAAATTTATTGTGAAAACAATAACTCAAAATATTTCTAAGAAATTTTACACGATAAAGGAAAAACAATACGATAAATGCCCCACAACTAGTTGTAGCTTTTCTCCAGGTTCACAAAATGGATGTAGATTGAACTCAAAACTCCGAATATTCCTTCAACAACTTCACAAACTGAGCCTCCTCAATCGTCTGGAGAATCCTTTTCTGCAACTTCCAGCTTAAACGTTCCCAGGAAAACTACAAAAATATTAATGGTTTTCTTAAATAAATCAAAGTGGCAATAAATGTGGATATATGTCGCTAGATCCAATGAAAACACCAAACAGCAAATCTATCCAACACCAATAAACACAGCCCGTGAGGCTAACGCTGGGATTTATTTTCCTCCTGTCATAACATGATTAGAAGCTCATTAATAAGCCACACATTGCACTGGTCATGTTTTCCTATTAGGATGAATGGAAGCGCTCTTGTTTTATTCCCAATCAGTCCCACATACATCATCCAGCTGCTGTAAAAACTCTCCAGAGCATCAGATGTAAATTAATCTGCAGCTGAAACCTTCAGGGACGTTTGCTGAAACTGCAATACGCAGCATTTCTGTTCACTATTTAATGAAATCAAACTGGATTTGTTGATGTGACAAAAATATTTCACAAGATGCCAGTCTCTAGTTTTAAAGGTTTTTCTTGTTTTGCTTTGTTTGCTTCTTCTATAACAATTAGATTTTGTATCTTTGCTGGCAGTTTGAAGGTAGTTTATTTAGTGATTTGTACACGTTGGAAATAAAATATAAAAATAAAATATAAAAGAAATACAGGTCAGTTGTTTACTTCTTCTGATTGTTTACTTCTTCTGAGATTGTTGTTTTATTTTGAGCAGAATCTCTTTTTTCTTATTGGAAACTGATATTCAGTAACCCTTAACATTAAAATAAGGTTAGTTTTTTATAAAAGAAGAAAAAACTCAACCCTCTTGATAAAAAAAAAAAAAAATCACTTGATTAGTTGCCACGACTGAAACCCCAGGAAGTAATTGCTGCTGCCCATTAACCTGAGAGGTATTAAGGAAATTATTAACATTGTGAAATATTTTGGACAGCTGCCAATTTTCCCAGGAGATAAACCAAAAAGCTTCATCACCAACTCTTCAGGCCTCAGCTAGCATGCTGAAGGTTGACATTACATAACAGTACAAGCCAAGAGAAAAGCCTCTTCTCTATAAAGACAATGGCACCGTGACTTTGTGAACAACAAGACTACGGAAACAAGGTTGTTTTGACAGATGAGACCAAACAGGATAGCAGCAATGATCCTAAACACAGCAGCAAATCTTCCCCAGAATGAGTGAGAAAGAAAAGAGTTATGGTGCTGCAGCGGACGAGCCAAAATCCTGACCTGAAGCTGACTGAAATGCTGCACTGAGGCCTTGAGGGAGAAACAAATGTCTGCAAATCTTAATGTACTGAAGCAACTTTGTTGTGAAGAGAGGGTGAAAATTCCTCCACTATGACGTCAGGAGACTGAAGTAGTGCAGAAAAGAGATTGTTTGTGATTTTGAATCTTAAGAGTGTTTGACAAACAGCTTTTCAATTTTTTAAAACAATAATCTAGAATTTGTTGAAGTTAGATTTCAATGCTTTTAGAACTAGGTAAAGAACAAATCTTTTATTATCCCAATGTATATGAAATCCTACAAAAGAAGGTGCACTAAATGTTTTTCATGAATGTGTGTGAGTTCCAGTCCAAACAATTAGCTTTTAATCTAAACATGAACTATTGATGAGCACAGTTTGAAGTCTAATTGTGGGAGGAAAGTTTATTTTCTGAAATGATTTTTTGATCCATGTAAATCACTTGCAAAAAAAATAACAGAAAAAAATCTGCTTTAAGAATAAAAAAACACCTAATCCAACAAATAATGTGCAAATTAGAAAAACTTGCTGAAGAAAATTGAATGCACTATTTGTTTGTTTTTTATTAATATAGTTTTAGATGGATACCACCAAATAGAGGAGAACTGGCAAAAAACAAACATTAAAGTATTTAAATAGAGTAAAGTTTGATTTTATTTTATAGTTTGCTTGTATGAAGCCAAACTTTCATGTAACCTTTTAAAGTGTTTTTATTTTTTTCTCCAGACTCTAAGAAGGTCTTGCAAATTTCACTTCGGACTTTAGTTAGTCTTTTCCTCATTTTCCGTTGCGTCCTTGCACCTGACCATGACGGCATACTGGGCAGTTTAAGGAAAGTGACAATAGAACATGTCCGTCCATCCATTGTCTACACCTGCTTACAGGTAACCGGCCCATCACAGGATAAAACAAAGGCGAAAAGGATAAACAAACATACACACGCACTCATACCTAGGGACAATTTTAGACTGCTTTCACACCAGTCCTGTTCATTCAACCCTAGTTTGTTTGCCTAAAAAGCCTGATTCGCTTCAGGAGGTGTGAATGCGCAATCGAACTCTGGTCCGCCTAAAAACCCAGGTCTCATTTCAGCTGAAGTGAACTCTGGTGCAGTTCGAATACATATGTGGATGCAAGTAAACCAAAGACTGCTCCAAAAGAAAGGAGTGAACTATAGAGCAGGGCATTCTGGGTAAATACAATCAAAACAAATACGTTAATCTAGTGCTAGGTGGAGAAATGTATTGCCGTCTGGTAAATGTATTGTATTTACCAGAAACAAAAGAGAAATCCTTCAACCACTAAAGACTGATGCCATTTACATTTTGTGAAGAAGGAAGTTGCACTCAATGTCTTCTTCAGAGGTTTTTATGTTGTTTCCTCATGTAGTTCTTGGTGTAGCGCCACCACAGGTGGGAACAGGTTTTTGAAAGGGTTTGGTTCACTTCACAGTGCAGTGTGAAAACAAACTATACCAGTTGAAAATGTAATAAATGCTGCAATTTTGGTCCCCAATCAAACCAATTCTACCAGACTATGAGATGTGAGCACAACCTAATTAACCCAACATTCCTGTTTTTGGACTGTGGGAGGAAGCTAGAGTATCTGGAGAGAACCCACGCATTCACAAGAAGAACATGCAAACTCCATACAACAGTGCCACCAACTACCAATTGTGAAGCCCCAAAGAGAAGATCTGCTAGCTTTAAATAGTCTAAGGATCTGAGTAATGCATCATGCTTTAGCTGATTAAACCTTGAGCAAATAGCTCTTTGGGAATTACCCTGTCGGTGGTAAAGCATGAGTTTCTGTACAATAAACTGTTATCTTTGGTATTTTTCTTTAATATAACTAAAGAAATAGAAACATCCCTGTGAGAGGAAGGTAAAGAAATCCACTAAAATGATCCACTACAGGATTGAAGATGAGCAAGAAAGGAGCAGTAGTTCAACTATCCTGATGTAACATTTATCAAGAGCACTGGAAAAGATTACATAAAGTTCTGATTCCTTGGTAGCAAAGTTGTTACAAACTCTTTGTTGAAATAGAAATTTATGACCAGAAGTAATCTGGAGGAATGAGTATAACTACAAATAATGAAAAAATGATGCCAGAAACAAAAAAAGTAACTTAAACTGAAAAACAAACTGGTGTTTTACTGGCAAACTGGTTATTTAATGGGATTCTGAGTTTCTGTGAAACCTCCAGCTGTTTTTAACACACATATTAATAATATATTGATCAATTGTTACCTAATTACTAGACTACCATAATTAATTGACAACACAATTTTGGTCTGATTTAAAATAAAACTGCATGTCAACATGACCTTCTTTTAATACTTTTACAAAAATATTGACACTATTTGAAGTTTTCTGCTTTTTATCACATTACATTAACAAACTTTATTGTATTTTATTGGGATTTTATTTCAGAGACCAGCACAATGTGGTGCATAACTGGAAACAGGGTATCTGCAAGTCTCAGGAAGTCAAATTTAACACTTTTTAAGAACCTTATTAATGCCACCATGACTGAAATTTAAGACAGAATAAAATATAAATGATAGTTGTTTAGGGATTCTGCTATATTATATGACGGTGTATTAGGGCCATTGCAGAAAGAAAACATTGACAAGTAAATTTATGCCAGAAAACTCAGAAATTTTGAGATTAATGTTGGAAATTTTCTACAAAACTTGGAAATTTCTCAATGTTTCCTAGAATATTTCCAACTTTTCAAGGTCAGAAATGTCCGAGTTTTAAATAAGAGAATTTCTGAGATGAATCACAAATTTTCAGATTTTTTTCTAGTAAATTTTCAACTTTTGGAGCTCAGAGAGTTATTAAAAAAATTCAGAATTTTTGGTGGAAATTTACTTATCCTTTTTTTATATCTGTAATTACCCTAATATGCTGTCATAGTATTACAATTAAGCACAACAAAACCATGAAATTTCTGTTCTGTTTGTCGCTGTTGTCGCTATTGCCTCCCGTGTGTTGAGTGACGATGAGTTTGAGTTAATTTATGATAAAAATTTAAGACCTGTGATTAACACAGGTCTTAAATTTTTGCATCATCCTATAACTGATTAAACGTAGAGCTATCAGATCTAAGTTATTAGAAGTTGTAAGGTCAACCTGTATTTTTTATGAATTTAAGACACTTTAAAGCCTTAATTTTAGCTGCATGAATTTAAGACTTTTTAAAGTCTGTTTAGAGTTGTTTTGGTACCATAATAAATAAGACTAACCAACATTTTGACATGTAATGACAGCTCTTGGAAACATCTAATGCTTCAATTGTTGATTTTTATTTTTTTGTTTTTATGATGAAAAGCACTTTGAGCTGCCTTGTTGCTGAAATGTGCTGTACAAATAAAATTTGATTGATTGATTGATTAAATATGTTTTGGTCCTACAAAGTACTGACACACAGGTCTGAAAACAAATCCAAAACTAGAATCTCGCTGAAATTCCTCTGAGTTTAAGGTTGTAAATGGATAAAATGTGAAGTTCAAGATGCATGAACACCTTTACAAGCCACTGTAGTATAAATAAAAACTAGGGTGGGATTGTCTAATAAATACACATTGTTACCACTTTAATATTTCTGAATTAAGCCCAGCTAAGATGATGTTTTTATTCAAACTGCCAGCAGAGAGACTTGCTATATTTTGTTGAAAATCCCTGTATGAAGGCTGTGGTGTTGATTTGCGCTCTTATATTCTCTAAATTTCATAAAAATATATTGAAATTAAAACTGTCAAGAAGCAGTAACCAGTCAGAGGAAATTAACAGGACCCTGCTCCTCTACATTCAACGATCTCATCCTCTTCCTTCTGCCTCTGGTGTCCTTTTAGAGCCCTGACCTCCTGCCTGAGTTATTAAACCTTTAATATGAAATCCAATGAGTTTCGTTGGTCCGTTATGACCTGCCAGATGCAGTTAGGTAACCGGTGCATGAATTTTCATCCGTCTCCACAGAGGCACAGCGACGGGCCGCTGCATTGTTGACGAGCGGCTAATTCGAGTTTCCGGGTCGGGACGCGCGCCGCACACAGAGCGAGCCGTTGAGGAGCGTTCTGATTGGCAATCGTCTCACAGAGATAAGGTCTCGGAGATTCAAAGTGGCTCACAAGCAGAGATGGGAGTTCATCTTTGAGAAGCTTGTTAGTCTGAAGGATTATCCAAAGCCTTTCAATTTGACTGTCATTAGCCGAAATGTGATTGAATAATAGATGAGTTCCTGTGCGATGCGACGCTCTTGATCTTCGGTCATCTTTTGTGCATCCGAGCATCAAGCAGCTTCTCAAAACTCTGCCTGTCTCAGGTTCCCAGAGGGACAGTGTCTGTCCTTCACGTCTGCTCTTTGTTTTGTGTCCTTGTAAAAGCCTCTTCTTCTCACATCACTTTGAGTGATGCAGTGTTTTCTCCACCTGTGGGACTAAGAGGCTGTCTCCCCTATCTGAGGAAATGAAACAGTCACATATCCGTCTCTTTTATCTGTCGCTGCCTATCTGTCTGTCTCTTCTTCCTCTTTTATGCCCACAGTCTTCCCTGACATCAGACTGTCATTACCTCAAGTTGCGTTGGCGTCCTTGTCAGACTCATATTTCCCTTTAATTTTAAACAAAAGTCCTCTTCAAATCGGCCTCAAAAACCAATTTCACCTTGTCAAGAATCTGATGAAGCACCCTGCACTCTAATTTCATTTAAACTTCACCCCATATTCCCGTCATCATCTGTTTTCTTCTTTTTTGGTTACAAAACAGAATGTATTGCAAAGAAAACCATTAGTTTCTTTCCATTCCCCCAGATCCTTGCAATCACAAATCACAGCGCTTACAGTTTGCTGGAAATCGTGTTTCCTTGGATCAGAGCCCGTTCCGTTCTACATCCCATACTTAATTTTCTCCAAAACGTTCCTTTGCATGTGTGTGTGTGTGGTTTTTTTTTCTTCTTCTTCCTGTTCACCCCACCCCTCAAACAAAATCCTTAGAAATAGCTTCCACAAAGTTTGGAGCCGACATGAGGATGGAGATGGTGCAGATGATGTTGAAGACGCTAAACGCCACCAGGCACAGGCGATCGATCACAGCGCCCGCAAATTTCCACTGGTCAGCCATGCTCTCGGTCTCGTCCTGCTCTCTGAAACGGTCTGCCATGTAGCGCACCTCCTCCAGGATGGCCTGCAGCTGCGGGTCGCCCATCACAGATGTTGAGCACCCTCCTGGTCCCCCTCCAAAACCTCCGCCACTAGAGACAGTGCTGGGACACCCCACTGTGTCCATGTTGGGAGTTGGAGGCGGAGGGGAGCTGCAGAACTGCGATGGCAGATGAGGAGGCGGACTTCCTGCCACCCGTGGAGGTCCTACGGAGATGTTATTCCTCTGGACGGGCTCCGACAGAACCGAAGAGTCCTCGATGCTCGGGAAGCCCATGTAGAGAAGGTTCCCGTTGTTGTTGGCGCTGGTTTGCAGGTGAGGGTGTCCCGCGTGGAGCGGCCCCGTCTGGAGAGGCGTCAGGTTCTGCGGGTGCAGCGGGTGGAGGGTTGGGTCGGGAGGGTTGGGAATGCTGCCGCTCTGTGATCCTGAGGAGCAGCGGCGTAGGTGCGGGGCGCAGGGCGGTCGCTCTGGATCGTCGTTCTCCCCTGGCCGCTTCATCCTCAGGAACCAGGCGACCCACTGCAGCAAAACGAGACGCACCTGCAGGAGAAAAAAGAAACACTGAGATACAACTACCCTTCCAAAACTACTCATTCTCCTGAAAAAATATAATCAACAAGATCTATTATGCTTCTTTGAACAGGTTAGGATAAGTCCTTGGATTATAAAAAACATGTTCATAAATTTTTTTGGCACAAAATCATTCTTGGATAATCAGGCTTCAGTCTGCTCAGTTCTGCAGACTTCTTGCTATTTTAAATCCAAATAACATTGAGTTGCTGGCCACGCCCCCTACTCAATGTTTACACTCGCATGTCAAAATGGCTGCAAACAGATGTACAATTATACAAACATACATCTTTCAAAGACAGAAAGACGTATGTATGAGCCTCCTGCACAAACAACAAGAATGCAGCGAGTTGTTCTGAATAGTAAGTCAACAACAAAACACTCGTCTCTTCCAGCAGCCATTAAGCAGCATTTAATCTCATCTGTGTTCCTTGCTCCTTGTCGGATCCTCGTCTCATGTCTGTCTACCGTCTGCCATCAGTTGTCATATGATTTACCAGTTGCTACCAGATTCAGAGCTTTTGCCACTGCTCATCTGTGCTGCCTGGATTGTGTTTATCATTAAATCATCATCACTACTCAACCATGTGGGTCCGCTGCTTTATCCTCACCACCTTCAACTACCACATCATGATAGTCTTAACAGGAAAAATGTGAACATTTTCAAAGACAATCAATACTTTTGAAGAATTGACTGTAGTATCAATTGATAAGGTATTATAAATATGCTAAAATCATTTCTCCTTGATGCTCTCAGAGCTCCAATGAAGCTTTTCTAAAAGCCTGTTTGGTTTCAGATGTCGACTGTTTCCAGCGTTGTGGTTTGTTTCATTCTGCAGCAGTTTTGTCTCGGTTTCAAGTGTTGGTCGGTAAGAATGCCCGAGGCAAAAAAAAAAAAAAGATTTTTTTTTCTGTATGCCTTTGCTAGATTATCAACAGAGACTCTCAGTTACTTTCAAATGTAGCCTTACATTCAAACTGTGGATTCACTGAGATAGACGACTGTGTGATTACCGTTTTATTGCCTTTATGAGCTTGCAGAGCAGTGTTTCAGTGAGCTACAGCATTAGATAAAAACAGCACAAATTGGTTCAGATTTAAAACTTCTGTTCCACTCATCCTCTCCAACCCTTTATGAAGAAAAAAAAAAAGCCTGAGCGTGTCCTGAAAGGGCAGAATGACCCAGCAGCATCCAGATGGGAGTCTGGCTGCTAAATGAGAGCTAATGTCCAAATGACTGCCCAATTAGTGTCTGCAGAACATCTTTGGAAGTCAACTGATGTTGTTTTTGTGCAGCGTTCTAATTATGAACTGTCCTAATCTGAAGCTCATCAATTAGTTTGCTAATTGGGCATCGCATTGTCAACACAGGCCATTCATCAACTCAACGTCCTTGCAATATGTCAATGCATAAAGCATCTGTTTGCACAAGCAGTCACCAAACTTGTCCACATATCAATAATTGAAGCTTCTTCTTTCAGCAGGTAAAGCAGAAAAAAGTAAATCTATGCTTTTAAATATGCCTGAATTTTACACTACCCATCCAGATTTCAATTTCTACTATAAATTATCCACGTCAGAACAAACTTTCTTCATAAAGGCATTTTATTTTTTTCAGCATTGAGCAGAAGGCAAGAAAAATAGAAGTAGGGAGTGAGTCAAACCGAGTACACCCACATATCCAGAGTGCTTTGAAAAGCACTCCTGTTGTAGTCTGCGGTGAGGCATTTGATGAACACGCTACCGAAGACAGCAACTGCTGGATGAGTCACTGCCGATGAAGTCGGCGAATAAAAAGAGAAACTGGCATCGCAGCATACGGTGCGCTAACGAATGGATAAAGCGAAACTGAGCTGGGCAGAATACTAGAATAACAAAAGTAAGATTTCTATAACAAGAAGGCTGAAAAGAGAAAACATGATGAAAATACAGCTCTGGAAAAAAATTAAAAGACCACTTAAAATTATCAGTTTCTCTGATTTTACTTTTTATACGTATATCAGGGTTTCCCCAAGTGTATTATAAGCCTGGCGGGCCACCAGGCTTTACTTGTGCCCCCACCAGGCTTAATTATCAAGTGATATTTTCAAATTTCATGTCAACTTTAAGTATATTTTAACTCAAATGTGAAACGGTGTACTTGGGCTACCTACAGTTAGACACATGGACCAATAAAGACAAAAAACAGATTTTAAATGGCTAAAACCTGACCCACTCACTATCAATGAATGGTTTGAAATCGTCTACCGGATTTATGCTATGGACAAGATCTCTTTTTCCGTCCGGGTTGAAAAAGGAAAATTTTATGAGATCTGTACCAAATGGACTGAGTACGTAAAACCAATTAGATCTGACTTCCTTTGATTGCTTTTGTGAATTATGTATCGCCCCCCCTTTTTATGTTCTTGTGGTTTTTACTGCTCGAGGTGGTGCATTCCCCATTTTTTGTTCAATTCTGTTCAAATTTGTTATTGTTCACAACTAAAATTAGTAATAATCTGTAAAAGAAACGACCAGAAAGGCAGTATGGAAAAATCACACGGACTCTCCACTTCTATCCTCATGTACGACCTTAAATTGATAACACTGTAATTAACGATGTGATGGAAATCTGTCTTTCTAAATAAAAAATATTTAAAAATATATATATATATTAACTCAAAAACACGGCAGGCCGTCGGATGAATGACTGCCCTCACGCCTAACCACCGGGCTTAACAAGTTTTCTGGGGGAAACCTGGAACATGTTTGACTAAAATGAACATTGTTCTTGTATTATATGAATTATTGACAACATGTCACCGAAATTCCAAGCAAAATTTAACTATTTATTTGCAGAAAATGAGAAATGGTCAAAATAATAAACAGATGCAGTGCTTTCAGACATCAAATAATGCAAAGAAAACAAGTTAATTTTCATTTAGAAACAATAATATTAATGTTTTAAGAGTTCAGAGATCAATATTTGGTGGAATAACCAGGAGGTTTTCAATGGGGTTCAGTGCAGTGGTTTCTTCATTTTTTCCAGAGCTGTACGTTGTAAAGAGTCTTACCCATTTCGGCATGTGCCCTCCATTTGGATCGTGGTGATGATACTGTAAAACCACAACTGTGGCAATGACTGACATCCCAACGATGATCATTATGCTGGCAAAGTACTGACCTGAGGAGGAGGAGAAAGCAGTGAAATGATTCATTTTCAAGTCAGAGCAGCTTGAAAAACATCCACAAGGTTAACATCGCAGTTATTCGCCTTCATGTTACTGGAGTTTTCTGTAAAGTTTATTTCTCTCCAAGCAATGTGAGGTCAAAGATTGAATACTTAAAGCATATCCACATTATCAAGAGGAGAATCAATTCAAAATTAAATTTTTCAAGGTAACTGAGGTTTGATGGCATCGTTACGGCCCTGCTCACTCGTTCTGTTCATGTCAGCAAAATCAAACAGATTAAGATGAGAGCAGTTTGTCTTTATACAAGAAAAATGCTGAGAGCAGCACTCTGAGGATTTTTCTGGAGCTTTTAAACACAAGGTGTTGTGTCTTCAGGGCGAGATTTGCATCTGTTTCTGGCTGAAGTTTTTCCTCTCTTTAATTTTCTGCACTGTGGTCACAATAAATTTAGCCCCTTAAATTTCAGGGTGAGCAGGTGGCTTGTGTAAATTCAGCTTTTTTTAGGTTATCTTTCTTAGTGCTGCTTTCTTGTAGCTGTATGTTATGACAGCATAAAATGTCCTTACAGTAGCATATAGGTGTGATAAATAAGCTCTCTGTTGTAAACCTGACTAGCTGCAAATCACCGTGTTGCTCAACTGGACAATGGGTTTGTGGGTTTGCTAGAAATGACCAGAATACACCAATATAAATTTACTGGTTTAAAGGAGAGGCGATTTTGGGGAAAAAGACTTAAACCAAAAAGCGACTTGGCATGAATTTGTACCTTAGGATAAAGAAAAACAGGAAGAAGAGAAAGCAGATTAAATGGATTTCGCTGGGAGAGAGACAATGTACTGAATTGATTTGCTTTATTTAAATTAAATTTGAATGTAATTAAAGATTAGACTGATTGAATGTGACTGAGCTCATTGTACAGAGATGCAGTGAACTTTGGTTGGGAAAAGTTTGAACATATTGAACCAAAAATGAGTGAAATCTTGAGAAGAGATGACAGAATGATAAATGGGATGAAATTTGTGGGATGCAGGGCTTAAAAGTTTAATAAGAATTATTTATTACTTCCTTTTTAGGTAGCTGTATGACACAAACATAAGTACTACTCTTGGAAAACACCAATTTGTAATGAGCTTCTTCACATAAAGTCACATAAAAACGTGTTATTTGCATCACATTAATCATATTTTCAAATTTATTAATATTTATTGATGCTTTGTTTGAAAAAAGTTAAGAAAATAGTAAAGCTAAGAATCCCAACATTACGAACAGTTTTAAACATCATTAATTGAAATTTATTATGACCATAATAAATCTAAATTGTTATAAGAAATTTATCATGATAAATAATAAACGATACAATAAATATTCACCCCTAGTGGTGAATAAGAACACTGAAAAAACACAAAATCTGAAATATTTTTGGTCTAGTTTCTAGTGCAAATATCTGCACAAAACTAACTTTCCAGTAAGATACAGGAGATTGTTTTAAGTCAATATTTCCTTAATATTAATTTTAAAATACTGGCTCTATTGTCACTTATAGCAAGACATTTTCACCAGTGGAACTAATACTTTTCTTTTATTTTTTACATTTTTAAATTAGAGGGATAAAATGGTTAAATAAGGATTGATGATGAGGATGGTACAGAAGAATCAAAAGCTTAATTAGGATGAAACGGCATCATAGAGAGGAAGTAGAAGGATGAAGAAGGCTGATGTAACAAGGCACGGATGATGAATTACATGAAATTACTTCACAAAATGAAATAAGAAAGATGGAAACGACACATAGGATGAAAACGTGGGACAGAAAAGCTTCATAAAGAGAGACAACACTCATGACGAACAGGATGATAAAGAGGATGGAGATTCTCTTTTAGTATAAAAAAAGGTTTTCTGTCTTTTTCTTTCAGTCTGCCAAACCACATAAGCCTGGAAAGGGATACCAACTCCAATTTATGATCTTTAAATGCTGATTTAGTGGAATGTTTTGACTAGACGTCATGAATATTTTATTTAAATTTACATAAAAATAGAAAACGTGCTCTCCACGTACCTATGAGCGGGACGGAGTCCGACGTGGCGGGCATTATCTCAGCCACCAGCAGCATGAAAACAGTGAGCGACAGCAGAACGGTGATACCTGCAGGCACACACACACACACACACACACACAGATTGTTTCTGAGCCTTTAGCTACATTTTGTTAGGCAGTCGATACTGTGGTTAGGTTTCCCTGTGTTCAGTGTTTTGATAAACGGTTAAGGCTCATGATGGGATCTGGTCGATTTATGTAAATTACTCTCTAAAGCCCCGACACTGAATCACCCCAACCCGGACGCTTTGCATCTCCACAGCCAAAACAGCAGAAAAAACTCATCTCACACTGCTGGGAAACACACCTTATGCTCTTCATTTATCCACCTCCACATCATTTATGGTCCAGATTTAATTTAAACAGTGCTTTGCTGGCATAACCGTCTCCAATCTGAACATTCAATTAAACCCCAGAGTTAAGAGGTGAAATATGAGTGCTTTAAGGCTGTTAGGTGAAATAAAAATGCTTCCTTTATGTTTAATTTTCTCCTGTTAAAAGGAGATTCCTTTAACCCTGAGCACTCAGTCCTGATGTCACTTCACCGTCAGCAGTGACCAGAGTTCAGTCTGTCACTGTAACAAATTTTCCAGGTGGATAAATTGTCCCAAAAGTTATTGCGATAAACAATAATATCGCTGTTTGGAGACTATCTTGCATTATTAATGACACAATAAAATTTTTTCAAGATCAATAAACTTTAAATTCTAATGAACATTTAACACTGGAAGTGGAAAACATTTCGTATATCCAAAATAAATAAACAAAAACAAGAAATAAAATGAATTATGATGTCTCTGTAAACAAAATTGTTCTTAAAGTTTTGTCTGGTGAGACAAAAGCACCATACTGAAACTTTTGTCATCCAGTTTTTGGTAAAAAAAAAAAGAAAGAGAGAAAAGATAAAAATGATTAAAAAAATGATAACGCAAATGAAAATGATTGAGCTTGCTTCAATTTAACATGCAATTCATTGATTTATTGCTTATTTGCTTAGCAAAAAGTACAACAAATTTACTCAAGTAGGAGTAAAAAAGTATTTGGTAAAAGGTTAAAATTAAGTACTAAGTAACTCATCAAAGCAGCAATAATTTAATATTTAAAAATTACATCATAAGATGGATCAAAATATAAAGTTATGTGGAAAAGGAATTTTAAAGATAAAAATGAAAATAATTCATAACATAAAAACACAGTAACAAAATCAGACCAAAAAATATTTTTTTTTTCCAAATCGGTTTATTTCAATATAAAACTTATTAAACTTTAACAAAAACTGCAGGTTTGTGTCTCTGTGTGGTGAATTTTTGGTTAAAACATGTTTGTTTTTCATTCTAATGGGTCGAAAATCCAGAAATTTTACTCAAGTAAAAGCAAAAACTACACTGTAGTAGAAATATTCCCAAAAGTATATATAAAAAAAAAACAAAAAAAAGTTACTTAAGTAAATGTAACAGAGTAAATGTACTCAACTCTGGAAGTGACAGTCTTGTATTTTCCTTGAAGTCAGTGCGTGCGCCTTCCCCCAGAATCAATTCACTAGCCTTAATTACATCAATAGGTTAATTGGCCGCATGTGTGAGGCTTTTTTTCTCCCTCCTCTGGAGAAATGCTGTACAATCCATCGTGTATTGAGGCTGAGGAAATGTTTTGACAAAGCTGCCGTGGCTTCCCTCCCAGTTTCCTCCCACTCAGACTGGAGGCAAACAGCATTTTTAAAAATATATTATCATCCATTTAGATTACAGAGTGAGAGGACGGAGAGCCACGAGTGAAAATAAGGCTGCTGCTCACAGATTTTCTGAGGTTTCCTTTATGGGGACGTTCAAGTAGCTTTTAGGTAAATTCAGTGAAACACAAAATGAGCCAATTAGTATTGAGAGAACCACAAAGGAGTGGCTGAGAACTGAGGGTGTTTGATATGGGCTTTCTTAAAAGGCTGAAGCTTTCTTACATGTCATTATTTCTGCTCTTTAAAATCAAGATAATAGTCTCGAGTCTTTAATGCTCAGACGACATGACTGTCAGATCCTAAAAGAGGGTGATGGTGAAATTAAAATTTAATTTCACCATCACCCATCTTCTTTTCTTTTTATCCTATTACAGTCAGTCTCGCCAGTCCTTCGTTTCTTCTTTCGTCTGTCCTCCATCACCTTTTTCTAATTCTTCTCTCGACTTTTTTTTTTTTGCCTTCTTCCCACACCCGCCGCCGCTCTCTGTTTGTAGTTATCCAGTAATCCCTCTACTCTCGCATCTTCTCTCCCTCCCAGTTTGCCTCCTTTGTGCCTCATGATAATCTCCTGAGCCTCTCCTGTGCCTTCGCTCTGCAATATTTCGCAATGTTTCACTTTAAAAGACGGCCTATTTTCAGAAGTTCAGTCTGAAGGCAGTGAAGTCAGAGATTTGATCTGTTTATAGGACTTTCCTCTTGGATGAAACAGATTGTTCTGAAGTTACACTGCTTCAGTTTCTTCTTTTGTCTGTCTTGGCTCGACATTTTGTATTTCTGAACCAGCACTGATTAAACCATCAAAGTATGAGATACAACTGGGGCAACAAAATACTGTGTAGAAGTTTTAACTAAGGGATTTATAACTCTTTGAAGGGAATTGAATCTTCAGGAGCTGTTCACTTTAATGAGTCATTAAAAAGATAGTGGTTTGAACATTTGCTTTTTCAAAGAAGAAGCCAATTTATACCCAATACAGTTTTTAAAATTCACAAAAATGTAGAATTATCTGTATTAAGTACAAATAAAACCACAGTATGTTCTTGCAAAAAAATAGCTATGTATTCTCATAAAATACAACATTTTAAAATATAGATGTCAAACCTATGTTATTCTTTAAGACAAGTGTTGTGTGCATTAGTAACATGTGAGGGTAACATGTTAGGGTTATTTAGAAGCATAAGAAAAGAAAAAATTGACTTCAGTGAACAGGTCCTCAGGATTGTTAAAAAGACACATTTTTGAAAATTTACTTTTTTTCAAAGAACAAGCCATTTTATCACTATACAGTTTTTTAAATTCACAAAAATGTAAATTCATCTGTATTAAGTAAAATTAATGTTTATTCAAATACAACCACCTATTTAGAAGCATAAGGGAAGAAAACAAATCGACTGGAGCTGCTTTAGCAGAAACAAAAATCTTCTTCTGCACCATTAAATATAGAAAATATCCACCCATTTCTATCCATTGCATCAATAATCTTAAATGAAATGAAAATAACAATAGTTTTGATGTGTGTGCTGAACATAATAAGGAAGCTAAATTGTAAAAAACAAAGAGCGGCTCTCGCTAACTCAAATTCAAATTCTACCATTCATAACAAAAGAATCAATCGTTCATGAATGACATTTATAACCCGCACAAACACCAAAAAGACTAGAGAATTACAAGAAATACTAGTTAAAAAATATAAAAATATAGGTTGTTCAGTGGTTATTGCCATAAATAGTGATTAAAAGTCAACGACATGGCAGCACGAATGAATTTCGGTAGGTTGACATGTTGAAGACGATTCGCTGAAGGGACACAGATCGAACCTTGAAGCCGACAGGCTGCAGCAGTAGAGGACAACACAGCGTGTCCCTCCTGTCAGCTGAGACAAGGAGGCTACAGTTCCCATTGTTTCACCAACACTGAACTGGAAAAGTGGTGCTAAGTTTCATGAGTCTCAATGTCCAAGAATCCTGGACAAATGAAAATATGGAACTCCCTTTCTTCATCTTAAACATAAATGTAACCAATACTAGAGATTTAAAAAAGCCTTGTTTAATTAAGAGTTATAATTGTACATTTATGAGTCAATATGCTATGTTACTAATGCTATATTAAATGTGTGGACCCGAGGAAGAGCAGGCATTGTCACGGCGATGGCTAATGGGAACCCAAATAAACAAAAAAAAATAAAAATGTCAGCTGAGACATTCAGAAAGTAGGGTGAGAAGTTGGTGAAAACAACATGAGAACATTATACCACCTGCTGCTGCTGCTGCTATAATGACCTGAGGATAGTTACCTGGCTTAATAACCGAGCATTGTTTAAATTTCCCAGCCTGCCTTAATATTTTCTGAAACAATTTATTGGATTAATCAACTACTGAAATAATCGTCAACTAATTTACTGTAGTAATTCATTAATCGTTAACTTTAGTATACAGACTCAAAAATATGCCATTTTCTGAAAGGACAGCATCCTTAGAGTAGATATTAAGTCAAAACTGTGCAAAGAATATTTGCATTAAATTAAAAAACCTTCCTAGAATTCATGTGGCAAAGTTTTAATCTGGTTCAAATTTTGTAAAAAAATCTCCCATTAAGCACTATTTGCAATCAAATTATTAGTCGATTAATTGAAAAACTAGTCAAGAGGTCAGCCCTACACTGTATTGACGTTAAGTGAAAAAGAAAAGGCTGAGCTTTTTGTTAGAAGTAACTTTTAGCTGCGTCCTTTGCATCAAATCAAAAAACATTCACAAAATGAATTCTCTGTTGCTGCATTTTAGGCAATAAAATGTTTCTTTTCTCATTAAAGCAAAAATTTTAATTATTGGTTTTATTTGCGTTTTTTTTGTATTTCATAAATGTTATAAAATAAGCTTAACAGCTTACAAGATGTGCCGGTTTTTCTCTTATCTTATCTATCTTCCAACAGGTTTATGGTCTTTAACAAAACATTAAAATCATCTCAAACTATTGAATATAACAATATATTAGCTGTAGTCTAATGGGTGCCACAAGCAGCAGGTAACAATCCAGCAGAACAATTTCAGGAAGTGGAAAAATGAAAAACTTACATCACGGATGTGCAACCAACAAATCTGCTGAAATTACATGATGAGGAATATCACTAATAAATCTTTTGCCATGAGGAAATAAGAAAGCTGAGAGCAAAAAGATGTTCAACCAAACACAAGCAAAGCAAACCTAATAAAGTGGCCAGAAAGCTTATGTGTCTCTCTGTAACACTTTATTTAAGGGGTTTGCATAAGACTGATATGACAATTTTATAAAAATAACACCTGCTCTGAAAGTGAAAGACTCTTCATGAATGTTTATGACTGTTGTTTTGAAGTGATATTTGGTAAATAATGACACATTTAATGCAAAGTTGTACTACAAGTTACATTAAAAGTCAGTTAAAATGGCCAACTTTGCATTATTTGGTGAATAATTACACTTTTAATGCAAAGTTACACTAAAACTTTCATTAAAAGTCCATTAAAAGTGTCAATTTTGCATTAACATTACCGAACGACAATTCATGACAACAGTCATAACCATTCATAAAACTCCTTCATGTTAATAACAGTTGTTATATCAAGTTTATGGTAACATTATGTCAGTCTTATTCCCAGCCCTTCAAATAAAGTACTACCTTTCTCTCTTAGTGTATTTTTCAAATTTCAAAATTAGTAGATGTAGTTTTATGTTTTAAATGCTCTTCATTCTAAATAAAAACTTATCCAGAAACTGGGGTTTGTTAGATACAGATGGGAAAAAAAAGCTAATAAAAATACTTAAAATAGAAAATGTATTTGGAAACATAAGCATAACAGTTGCTTCTGCCAGGAGTCGGTGTTGGAATTGCAAATTTGCCAACATAAAATGGCGGATTCATAAAAACAGCAACAACAAAAAAAAAAGAAGAAGAAGAAAACTGAACAATTTTCTAAAGTAGTTCCCTGAAATAAACATCTTTGACAGCAGCATAGCAGCTCCAAGTGGAAAAACAACATTACTGTGGCAACTTTACAACTATCTGGATTCTTCACAAACTCATGAAATAAACGTTGGGTAAATCAGAATGTTTTTGACGTTATGACCCAAGGGAAAAAAGTTTACTTCACAAACACTAAAACTTTATTCAAGTCAGAGATTTGAAGATACTTTTCTGCTGCAGAATCAAGTCACAAAAATCATACAAGAAAAATGAGTTTCACCATAACTTCTGCTGTGCTGATTATTTTGATGACCTCGAGATTTTATTCACAAAAACACTCAGCTGCTTTTGTAGAATAAATGATGCTGCAAACACTTCACATTAATTACAGATGGTTTTTGATCTCACTCATTTTTTAAATATTTTTATATTTTGTGGCCAATGTTTTCAGTTTTGTTTTGAAGATGTTAATTTAATAATCAACTTGAGCAAAGAGACAAGGCTGACAGGATGCAGCAATCTAATCAGAACCAGTCTCGGCACGTCAGACAAAATCAAAAATGTTGCTTGTCTTGTGCTTATTATGAACAACTCACACAGCTGTCTTTAACCAGATATGGCAGCAAGATGTCTGGAAAAAAAACATATTTTCACGTCTGCTGGTCGTTCCGACTCTTCACTGGATTAATTTTCTGATAACTTTAGAAAACGCGTAATAGGAGTGAACCAAAATTACATAAAATATTCTAACATGTCTTGGTCAACTTAACATCTTAAACTCCAAAATAGACAAACATTTTACAAGACAACTCTGGCTTTAACAAAAACAGACTTTTTGCAGGAATATAAACGGTTTTCTCTTCATGGGAAGCTAACCTAACCCGTCTTTAAGCTATTACTCAAATCTAACGATCTTCTAATTCTCTTAATGATTCTCTTAGCAGCTTCATTCGTCCCAGTGGAGCTGTTCAGGAATAATGGGTTATTATTAAATAATTTATTTGAAAACATGCACATGAAGTGAATCAAACGTCTGAACACAAATATAATTGTACTAAACTTTAGCTGTGGCACTGAATGCATAGATAGTTATGACAAAGATGTCTTAATCAATTAAAATCAAAACCTGCTGGTATGGCATTCATTAAAAAAAAAGGTTACTCTACAATCTTCCCCAAATAAAATTGTCTATGATTAGTTCTTTTAACCAAGATGTTTGATTTTTGAGCTACAACAAAGTTTAAACAAGCGAGTTTCTTCATTTTTCAGGGTTTTTTTCCCCCAGAACTAGAGGAAAATGAGTAGTTGGAATTGGCTAATCAAAGCCTAATGAGTGAACCTCTCACTTAAACCTTTGTCAAGATAAATGGTTGAAAAATGAAAATAAAAGGATTGCTGCAACCTTAAGGCCCCTTTATCCAATTGGGTAAAAACCTGGTTTGTATCTCATGAACTCTAGTTGCAAAGGTTTTCAGGAATGATGGGTTATTATTAAATAATTTATTTAAAAACATGTACATGAAGTGAATCAAATGTCTGAACACAAACATAATTGTGCTACATTTTAGCAGTGATGCTAAAATGTGCATTTTATTTTTTTTTGTTACTTTGCGTTTGATTTTGATGTGTCGCCTCTTTGTTTACACCTTCCTGAAGTTAAAGTTTCTCAGTTGGAGTAAAACCAAGCAGCTTCACCGCCCGCCCGCTCTGATCCACTCACCCAGTGAAATCTTCTCTCCAGAGTCGGCTGGCAGCACGAAGATCAGCAAGGTCATTGAGGAAAGCAGCACACACGGGATGAGCAGGTTCAGGGCGTAGTAGAGCGTTCGCCTCCGGATTGTGATCACGAACGTCACGTCTGGGTACGGCTCCTTGCAGCAGTCGTAGAAAACCTCACTTCTGGCGCCAGGAACACCTAAAGGAATGCAATCAGAGAAACTTACTCCAATTGTTCATGAGTAAAGGTTTTTTCGGGTGTTTTTTTTCCCCTTCTTACCAATTAAGTCCCACTCTCCGTTGGGCATGTATCCCGAGATGTCAGCATCGGTCATCTGGAGGTCCAGCAGCCAGCCGTCGTACGTCCAGGAGCCAAACTTTAACTCGCATTTCTGGATGTCGAATGGGAACCAGCGGACATCCACATTGCACGTGCTCATAAAGATTCCTGCAGAGATAGACGAAGAAGCATTTGAGGACCAGACGAGCTCTGCACCCCGGCCAATAGCAGGACTGCAAAGAGTTTACAGTTTGAAACTTAGAAAGAAGCCTGAAGAAAAGAAAGCTGACTAGATAACAAACTGCCTCCCATCAAAGGCATGTCTGTGTCTTTTCTCTGCTTGTCAGATTCTCTCTTCTCCACTCTGCCGGCACACAGCTGTTAGCTGAGCATCAACAGAATACAAACATTCACACCACGGCTGAAAAAATTAGATTACAGTCACTGCTCTAATGAGATTGCCCCCTTTTATCATGCAAAATAAATGCCCTCACACGTATGCATCAGCACGGCGCCCTTCCCAGGGTGTTATCCCTGGGAATCACAATGATCCACACAGCGGTTTTCTGGCAGAATGAAGCTCTTAATGTACTTAAAGGACAAAATTAATCAGGCCTGTTAAGACATTCACACACACACAAACAAAATGTCATGAAAGCCTTGCAGCTAACAGAGACGTTCATTGTGAGCCTGTCGACATGCAAATCAGCTCTCAGAAGAAGTTAGCAGGCTGACTTCTAGTTTGAGAGCATGTAGAGGTTAATCTCTCATTTATAGTATGAAATTATTTTCATGCACTTTTTGCTCTGGAAAAATTGGTTCTTGCACTTGCTTCATGGGGGTGAAATTGTTTTTAGTAATCACATTATTGGGAACCAGAAGGAAAAAAAAGATAAGAAATTGTTACTATTCAATTTCCTTGCAAGTATTAGAAGACGTAGTAGTGGTAGGTATTGTTGTATTCCCACCATGCAAGCTGCCATTCTGTAAAAGCAGAAAAACTTTCACAATTTTTTTAAATTGCTTTGTGAAATCACAAGGAACCACTCAATGTTCAGAACATAAATGTTGAATTTGTTCTTGTAATTCTTCGTTTTTAATTAGGGCTTAAACGATTCCCAGAGTACCTCTAAAAAAAAAATCCCAAAAAAGCAACTGATTTCTTCATTTTCTGCTTCTCCTTCAGCTCTGTTTTTTCTTCAATCTCTCTAAAAAATTTCTCAAGGCTCCTGGGTTTTTCTTTTGTCACTGTCAGAGAAAAGGTGGCCCTTAAAATACACCAGAAGTCACTTACATTGGAAGCATTATATGGCCTTGAAATAAGATTGCCTCATTGTAAATGCCACACAGTGGAGATAAGAGCTGAAACTTTCTGCACCTTTTGTTTGAAATGTCATTAATCAGAGCAAAGCAGTCACTGGCATGCAGGGAAAATCTGATTATCTGCTTATATTTTGTTTTAGGAAAGCACCAGCCTCATAAGTGGCAGCCTGGTATGTGGCAAAAACCTTAAAATATTTAGAAAAATATAATGAATTAATCTAGTCATTAGGGGGAAACATCTGTAACTTACAGGGAATGACTATTTCTACTTAAAGTCTTGGTACTTTTCAGCAAACACCACAAGTTTACAAGGTGGAAGGATAGAAAAGCTCTGTATGTTGATAGCATCTAAAAAAAACTAATACCTAAGACAGACTTCATGCTTTGAAGCAGTTCTCAAATAGTGAGCTTTGAAGATTTTTTTTTTTTTTATCTCTCTCACCATCCAGCTCACAGAGCGTGGGAGCAAGATAAATATGAGCCCTCGTCCAGCCTGATAGTCAGTGGCTACAAGAAGTAGACCTTGTGCCACATTTTTTTGATAAGATAAAGAAAACAGAAAGTCATAGAAACTCAAAATAATTTAAAAAACTAAATAAAAAACACATATGATAGTAATTTTTCATTAGTGATTTCACTAAAGCAACACGGTTTCTTTTCCTGCACTGAATAAATTCCCTCTAATGTAATATGAGATAATGCTACTGCAATAAAAGATTAATTTATTTTTATAAGTTTTATCCATATTTATAAGCTATTTAACTAGATTACTGTCAATAAGACCCTCAGTAGCAGCTCCAAGTAAATTTATATCATTGGTAAGGCCATCAAAAACCTCTCCACTTACTTTTCCACACCTGAGTTTTTTCTTTAAACACCACCTTTACTGAATCTGAACTAAACCTCAGCAAAGAGGAGACATACATAGAGGCTCAGCAGCAATGATTCAATAAATCTGGTCCATAAGCTGAATGATGTCCATGACTTTTACTGTAGTGGGTAATTGAAGCTCTAACTCCCAGCTGCACAATGGGATTCACTCTAAGGCTCTTTTAATCTGGGAGGGCCTGAGAAAATACAAAGCAAAGATCCATGAAACCCCGAGGGAGTCGTCACCTTCACAGAAGTGTAGGAGAGCCTGTTGTAAGGTTTAGAAATAAGGAGAAGGAAGTGAACGCTGTAGGCAGTTTATACTCACAAATGTTGTTTTTCTATCAATGAAATATTCATGTCAAATGTAAAAACAAGAGGGCATGGAGAGAGTGCAGAATGAGCTGCTGCACCTCTGGGAAATGAGGTATCAGACAGCCATGATGAAAGAGGGGATTTAAACAATTTAAATTATATATAGAACAGAAAATTGGAAAAGTATTCATAGGATTTCACCTTTTCCACATTTTGTTATGCTGTTACCACGAACATCAATGTATTTATTTATGACAGACCACCGCAAAGCAGTGTATAATTGTGAAGTAGAAGGAAAAATAATACAGTTTTTTAGAAAAATAGTTATAGTAACATATAGTGGCCCACAAGAGTCAACAAAATGCTAAAACCGCAATAACTATTATTTTACACAGCAAAAGCCACAACAGAAGCTATGCTAAAACGGAAGTTGTGCTAGCATGCTTATTATAGCTTCCGTTTCAGCATAAATTCGGCTTTAGCAAAAATTTCACTTTCAGCATAAATTCGGCTTTAGTATAAATCTTGTTATAACATAAATTACGTTTTAGCAAAACTTTATTTTCGACATAACTTTCACTTTAGCAAAAATAATTTTTAGCAAAAACGGCTTCAGTATAACTTCCGGTTTAGCTCAAATTCAGTAGCATAGCTTCCGCTTTAGCATAAATTCCATTTTAACATAAATTCGGCCTTAGCATAGCTAAACCTTTCTCTTTGGCTTTTGTTTTTGCGTTTTGTAATTAATTTTTTTTAATTTTTTTTAATAAATATGAATGCAGAACAAGAATCCAACCTGGTGGGAGATACTTTGCAAAGCCGCTGGAGTTTACCAGGATGTTGGTCTTAAAGGTGGAGTCGAAGTCATCATCTGCACTGAGGGAGGAGGACAGAGGAGACAAGTGTCACCACCTACAGGTGTGCTTCACTGTGTCGGAGGTGTTTACTGTGTTCAGGTGTTTTACCTGTTGTAGAGCAGAATGTCTGGAGTCCAGATCTGATCTGTGGTGAAGCGGAGGTTTTTCACGCCAGGGTGGTCGCTCTGGTTCCACTGCAGGTAATGGTCGTACCAACTCTTTAAACCAACACAGACAGATAAGATGATGTGGCCCAGCAGATTTACTGGAAAGACACTTTATCTTCAGTTCCAGATGAACAGAAATAGATTAGTACCAAAGTACTCTACCCTGCCAGGAAGGAAAGTGTTGTAGGCACTTTTAAAAAGTTGACAGCATGCAATAGCAACACAGTTGCTTTAAATATTTGCAAAGACTGCCGCATACAGTCTTCTTCAGAACATACTAACTTAAATAGAAAACATCTCTTATGATTAAATAGCATGTTTTTAGTTCAAATGTATTAATTGCTGATGTTAATTTCCACCAGGAGACTCTTACAGTCATGATGAAAAACAATGCACACTCTCTATTAATTAATTAAAATTATTATTATTATTATTAAATAATAAAATAATATGGTCTTTATCAGGATCTAGAATTTAAAAAATGAACTTCTAATTTAATACACTTGATAAATTGATCACCAGCAGGTGTGATCACCTCTGATGATCGCAATTATTTGCATTTTTCCAATGTCCTCACAACAAAATTTGCTGCATTAAATCAACATTTAAAGAGTTAAATTTAACACTGTACACAAATCTATTTGGTCCTTGTCAGAATTGGTGTTAATTTAACTTTATCTGCACCACATCCTACTCTATCTGTTGTTGCATCAGCTCTGAAGAAGAGTCAATAAACTTTCACACTGTATATTTAATGCTGAATTTTGAGAATCTGAAATGATCCTAAAAAAAATCAGCTGTCCAATTAATGTCAAGTATTTATCAAGAAAAACCTCTCACAAGGTGAAAACATAAAAAGAAAGTTTCAAATCTTCCCAGGAGAGAATCTCCCAGTAAATTCACAACGAAGTCAAGTTGGTGAAATACCCCCCAAAAGTTACATTTCTAAGTATTCGGGCCACAGTAAGCTTATAAAATATTAAACTTCTTGGTATTTTTATTTGAAAACAAATCGTCGAAGTTGTCTGAATGGTAGAGGGTTGATGAGTTAAAGTTTTTTCATAGCCAGAAGACTTAAGTACATTGAGTTGACTATGAAGTCCTGTGTGGGACAAAGTTTTCTTTCAAATGTAATTCTATTCGTCAAACAGCTGAAGCTTAGCTTGTCAAATCTAGAACAAAATGGCTGAACAAGAAAAGAGCAGCGGTGTTGGAATGGACCAGAAAAAGCATAAAAGAAGGTGTTAAACCTTTTTACTATGAACGCATTTGCTCAGTTGAACTAAGGTGTCACTTTTTATTTTATTTTTTTTGTACAAGCAATCATTTAACCCAACTGGCATTTCTAAAGAGAAGCCCATTTTTCCTAGCTCTAAGTTTAGAAATACTGGGTTACAGAGAGTCTTGTGAGCTTAATTTGGTGCTAGACATTTTATAAAGTGGTTCATAAAACATACACACCCAGAACACCAGAAAAGTCAAACACCTAGTCCTTACCATCTGAAGCCACATGTTGGAGGTTAACACCTGGTTCTTCTCATCCTGAAACACATTTAAACATATTTAAGTAGGTTTTTTTTTAAATGTAATAGAAAGTGAATTTGAAGGCAGATAAATATGAAATATAACCAAAAAAAGTTAACAATGCTGCATTTTCAGGCTTTCTATGATTTATCTATCGGATAGTTGTAACCACATCATGAAGAATTAAGAAAATATGCTAGCACAGTTAACAAATTGTTTGTATAACTACCGTACTTTCTGCTCTTTAATCGGTTATGGTGTGTGATAGAGGAGCCTGGAAAATCAAGTCATAGAAAATCAAGAGGGAAGTAAAAGTTGAACTGCAGTTTTCTGTGCAAGAAGAAATAAAAGTCCGAAGAACCAAATGATGTTTCAGCACTGAAAATATTACGGTGTTGTTCTTGATATTCCTTAACTGAGGAAAACATTTGTTTTGTTGATAATATACTGTCAAATTTTCCTCAGTGTAACCAGGAGTCCAACAATCTGTGAGATCAAGCTGGCTGAAAAAAGAGCCAAACCTTCCTCCTCGTTCAAATACAGAAATTTATCACATAGTCAGGACTTTATGTTTTTTAAGGAGTTCTGTCGGACTTAAACTTTCACAACACACAGAGGGCGTTAAACATAAAAAATTTTTAAAAAGCTGTATGTCATCTGCATGGAGGTGATTGGAAATTTCACCTAATAAACGGGAAGCAAAGCAGTGAAAATGAAATAAATGGGGCAGCGAACAAAACCCTGTGGAACTCCATGATTAAGACACAGGGTAAGTGAAGATGATTTAAAGGTTGACTTGGCTACAGCAATACTTACTAAACCAAATCATAGCTGTAACAGAAATGACAGCCCAACATTTTAGTGTCCAGAGTAAGATGGCCGTGGATCTGAGCACCTCTGCACGAGTAATTAGAGATTCTGAGGAGAATCAATTCAATAAAGTGAGCTTGACAAATCCAAAGATGTTTTTTTAAAAAGGCAAATAGCATTTTTAATGATGCTGGGATGTGACCTGAGGTCAGCGAACAATGAATTACTGATGGGCCAATGGCATAAAAGACTGCTTTCAACGGCAGAAAGGGATTAAGATCAAAAGCACATGATGTTGGATTAATATGGCCTGACAGTTCAATAACGGTTCGTATGCACATACCACGTCCATGATCTGTATCAAACTGAGGGTGAAGAAGACCGTCAGAGGATGGGAGTCATTCCCCACTGGCCGCTCCATCCGGTTGTAGTCTTTCAGGAGGTTTTTCAGCAGGTTCCTCTGGTGAGGCCCCTGCAAAGACACTAAATAAAACAACAAAACAAGACTTACATCTGGGGAAAATTATCACATGTGATCAAGCCTGATAAAACCACAAAGGTTATTCCAGCCCTGAAGGAAATCCTTAACCAGTAAAATGGGTTTGGAATTACATAACTCCTGCAGGCGAAAGTCATCAGTGTCAGATCGGAACATTTAATTAAGAGAAAATGAATATTTTTACATATAAAATCAATTTTAGGGAAATGTGACTTAAGTGAAAAGTTAATGGGGTGAAACAAGTTGTGTAATTGCAAAATTAGTTCATTATTATATCACTTTCAGCCACACTTGTATTTACTTTTGTTGTCTCCTAATGAGACGTGATGTAAAGGTCTTGCTCTTCACTCTGAATAAATCATTCAACAATTATAACAGATTAATATAATCCAGTGGGAAATTAAAGAGAGAATTAAAAAAAGACACTCAGACAATCCTCAATGAACCAATTAAAAATGCTAACAAACTATTTAAGGGCAAAAGTGGCTTAAACTAGTGTATAATTAGGTTGGTTTCAAAGGTTTGGAGGCCGAATGCAAATGAAACAAGTAATTAAATATGTAAAGATTATTTTGCATTAGAGTTTTCTGTCTCATTCAGGGTTATAGAGATCCTGACGCTCTGAAATATTGAATATTATGAAGCAGTAGTAGAATCATGCAAGTAGTTTTTATGAGAATCTCCTCAGGTTTTAGTGGGACAAATGTTTCTTAGAGCCATAAAATCTGGAAATAATGAGCCATGAATCAAACATAATTGGACTTTTCAAGGTAGATAACGCTCTCTAGAAGGATCTCTGACAGCAAAAAACTTATAGAAACAAAGAAAGTTTCCACATTTGGATAAGGTATTGTTGTATATAAGGAAAAAGCAACCATAATAACATAGATAGATAGATAGATAGATAGATAGATAGATAGATAGATAGATAGATAGATAGATAGATAGATAGATAGATAGA
>CAEFZY010042099.1:0-13167 GCA_903066815.1 Brachyrhaphis roseni
AAATAAGCCACATCATTGTATAAGCCGCAGGGTTGAAAGCGTGTGACAAAAGTCGCGGCTTATAGTCCGGAAATTACAGTAGATAACGTTCTCAGTGAGTTCAAACTTTTGCACCCAAAACTTGTTTTTAAGAACATTCACTTTAAATTATAATTGAATCTTAAAAAAGTCATCTAAATAAATAACTGAAAGCTCAAAATTAATATGACATCAGCATCAATGTAAGAAAACTTGAGAACACAACTGTATCAAGGACCTAAGCTTTTTAGGCAACTTGCATTTAAGGATGTTTTATTATATTGATATGACAACAGGGGGGGAAAAAGGCATGTCACAATACTTTTTTTCATAATCATCCAGCTACAGGAAAACATTTTTAAGCTTTTTAGGAAGTAGGAACCCTGGAACCACTTCATATCAGATCCACTTTGCTTGAATAAAGACTTCCTATATGAATATACTCCACAACTCCCCACACCCGCACAGACTCTCCACTAATTTTCCTATCTGTTCTGTAAGCCTTGTTCAGTTGTAATTTTGCTCCTGTGTGCTAGCCTCAAGAGAGAGAAACTAATTTTCAGGAGTGAAAGGGGATTATCAGATGCCAACCAAATCTCTCCACCTCCAGACAAAGATACTTGCACAGACTTTTCTGCTGGAACAAAACGTCTCAGAATTTGCGTTAGCTTGTAAGTATGGCAGTTCTCAAGGAGGAATCTCATCAGACGCGGCGCTTGCAATTTCTCCTTATCAGTGCGGGAGAAGAAAGTTCACAATAGCAAAAAATAAATAAATTAAAAAATGCTGAGCTGGTGGCTCAGAAACCACAGGCAGAAGTGACAGCAGATAATGTAATCACATTTAACTCATTATGTGGTCCGAATTCTGCGTGCAGTGTCAAATAAGTGAATAGAAAGTGATGTGGTCAGATGGAATCCTTGTGTATTTGTACCTCAACAAACATTGGGATATTTTTATCAGTAAACCAGTAAAGCCTCATCAACAAAGAAGAGCCACTACATAAAAGTATCCTACTCAGGGTGGCTCTTTCTTTTATGGTTTGGACTGATACCAATATGACATTAATAATCCCCCACATTTTAGCTAGTCTCATTCTATTATTGCAGAGTGTGCTGTTATTTTTACCTTACTTGCTCACTGCAGGTAAAACCACTATTGAACACTTTGACATTCTTGCAAATAAAGTGGAGTGAGAGGGAGAATGGAGTTAAATGCATGAAAAAAAAAGGAAGTACAACAAAGCACAGAAACTGAACAAAACAGCTGAAATCTGTTAGAAACTAATCAAGCATATCCCATCACTGCAGGTTAAACATCACATTCAACTGTAATAGACCTTAAAAGTTTTCCCAGTGCCATTTTCAACATACTGATGGCAGTGTTTTCAAACTTCCAGATTTCTAGACTTCTCAATGCTAGCACAGAATCTACGCACGGTCACTGCACATGATTCCAAAAGTAGAAGAAAAAGTCTATCAAATTTAATATCAAGTTTGATGTAAGCCATTTGAACAAATCAGTGAAGTACTGGGAAAATAGCTGAACTGACTTTGAACTCTTTGGATATAAATGATTACCACTCACAAAACCCTGCACCAACACTGAAGTTTTAAGCTTTGTGACATTGTGCTTGTTATTTTTACCCAATTAATTTTAACTTCATTTATTGACTCATTTGAGTTTGACTCTTAGGATGTGTGAATCGCTTAGGTTATAATTAACATGTGGTGTGAATTTCACATCAACAGCCCTATTAGAAATATGTTTACTGATAAAAATGTTGACATTTTCAGTACTCATTTTCCCTGCTGCATCCTCGCATACAAGCAGGGCCACATACACACGGGCTGACACACAAACCTCCTACTGCACAAGCCAAGGAAACCATAGAGACAGGCTCAGAAAACAAAGAAAAGAAGCGGAAGGAAGATGAAAAGTGTCTATGTTTGGAGCCAACTGGGTAAAGATAACAGTAAATTAGAAATTGGATTAAGATTAAAAAAAGAAAACAAATTAACAACATCCAATTTAGAGGCAGAAATATGTACATAAATAGAGAGATTCATAAAAAGCCTTAAAGAAAATTATTTCTGTCATGCATTCTCTGCTTTGGCATACTTAATCTTTGTTGATCTATCTTGCTGCACCTGTCAAAGTCGAATTTAATGATTGAACAAGCAGATATGTGAGAAGATAGGAGAAGCTGCCAAAGAAACTGACATAATTGGTCCAGATGTGTTGAAAACCTTATCTTATGAAAGGGGATAAAAATCTGAGCTAAGGAGCAAACAACAGAGCCCCCAAAGCTTTACTTCCATTATATCCTGAGCCCGAAGCTGTCCTATTACAATCTAAGCCCAGCACTGCTTCAAAGCCACTTCATGGTGTCCGTTAATGGCGTTGATGACAGCACAGAGAATTTCTGCGCCAGGTAGAATGACACAAGTCAAAGCTGCAAAAAGGAGGCGTTGTATGGTAGACAAGTGGAGAAGCTCAAAAAATGTCATCTTTAAGATTAAGCTTGTGCGCTTTAAGTCATTCTGTCACTAAACACAAAGCTTGTCCTTCTCATAGGTATGCACAATGAAAAACACACTGAGTTATTGATAAAATAAATTAGGAAAACAAAAAAAAGAATCTTTCAACTCTTGTTGGATGCATGCAGGGAAGGGGGCGGGGGGCAGACATGAAAGGTTACTCTTTCACAATGCTTTGAATTATTCCGACTCCTGGTCTCTTGCTGTTAAAGCAAACAACAAGGCTTTCATGTTTTTCTCCGACATGCAAGAGGAAAAACTCACTAAGTCAATTCATCTCTGTTGTTGCCTCACTCCTAATGGTTCATGGCACATGAGACCACTCAAGTGCCAGGTTCAGACATTTTCTGTCTTGTTTAGTCCTCCAGTTTAGACTCTGGTACACAATCTTCTCAGTGGTCTCACTGCTGCCACAGAACCACAAAGCCAGGGCAGAGCGTGGCTGCTTTTGAAAGAACAGACAGAACAAGCAAATCTATTTATAAGAAGCAAGCGGGATAATTGTTGAAAAGGTTAGCGCAGCAAGGTAACAAGTGAGCCGCGTGTTGATGCACACAACAGGATGAGGAGGCGATGCTGCCGACAGGGAAAGTTATGGTCAGAGAGAGCACCGTTTGAATCCGATGTCAGTAAGATACAAAGGAAGCAGATACCAACCATGGTTAGGCATCAACAAAGACTTCACAAACTATAACATAGCACAACTCCACAGACTATACAGAGTAAAACAACAAAGAAGCAACCACTGGACTTCTTTTGTCATATTTTTGAACACAAACCATTTAAGGTAACGTCACACCAGACTAAGGTCATACACAGACATGTAAACTGAGAGGTTTTGAAAATAGTTCCTCCAGTTTATTTATGTATACCCACACAATTTCCCACACAAGCGGAGACGGACTCACACAGCCAGAAAAATAATCCACCAGGGCAGAAAGATCGAACTTTGTTTTTCACAAATGTGCAACAGAAATGCTGAGTGGAAAAGCAGACCTGACAGACATGTTCATGTTAGCACTTGGAAAATATTGCAAACTTTTAAACATTTATAAATCTTTTCACATTAAAAACCACAAACTGCAATGTATTTTATTGAGGGTTTGTTTTTTTTTCTTGAAAGACCAACAAAAATGTTGCATATAATTAGTTGGGAGAAAACTTATTTTAAAACTTATGACCAAAAGAACGAAAAACATGACATGCATAAATACCTAGTCATCTCCCTGGATATTGTGGAAAACTCTTTATGAGAATGTTTCTATAAGCTTCTCGAACCTAAAAGCATTTTAAATCCAATCAAATTGGACAGATGGCCTGTTGTGTTCCTTGACCTTTAATGAAGATGTTTGTTCACTAATATTCTCTGACAAACCTCTAAAGCCTTCACAGACCATCTTCATTTGCACTTTGATTACATGACAAACATGTGGATTCTTTTTGCTTGGTGGGCTTCTCGAGATTGCTGGTTTTTATTTGGGGGTATCAGGCTGAAGGGGGCTAATTATAAATGCAAAACACACTTTGGGTTTTTATTTGCCAATTATTTTGAAACAAACTTTCTTCTAGAATAATGTATTTTCTGTTAAGTAAATCCTAAGAAACGCCATTTAATTGAAAGTCATTAAAGTCTAACACTTTGAAAACTAAACATAAAACGAATCATGCACAGAGCCATTTGTACACGACTAAATATGCATCACAAAATGGTTGAGACAAAAGCTCTAAAAGATCTGCAAGATAAAAGCCTTGGGAACTTTTGCTCATGACCACTTTAGAAGATTACAAGAAAGTCTGGCTCCTTTGAAGCAAAACAAACAGAAATGAGGGGTGGCTGAGAATTCAGCAGAGTACTGTAAATAAAGATTCCATCTGAGAGTGTGGAAGTGAATGTTTCCTTTACATTCCCATTTCAAGCCCTTCATTTATTCCAACACCGTTTCCCTCCAGAGATATCATGTCCCACAGTGTCCCCTCGCGCCTGCCTTGCTCAGCTACCAGAGAAGCCAGTCAAGCTCAGAGACTCAGAGAGCGATGCATCACTTGATGACATGGGCTGATAGATGCCTGACAGACTGCCAAACCCATCGACGTGCTACATGAGTCAAGAACAAACACTCCGCCGACGTGTGTAGATGTGCTTTTGCTCATGTATCCATCATCGCCGTGTAGGAGGTGTGTGTATGTGGATGTGTTTTTAAAAGCTGGCCTGGGTGAGAGAAACCATGCAAACTGTCCATCTCCGTTTATGGAGGAATGAAGGGGTCCAAGTCCAGACCCAAGGCTCTGATGATGAGGAAGTAGGAATGGAAATTAAGTTCCCCTGACTCAGAAAAAATAAAAACAATCACAAATCAATGTCTTTTACATGGTGCAGTTGACCCAGATATTTTATGAAAACTCATAATCCTTTTTTTCCCCCCCTCACCATCTCGAGTGAAAACATACTGAGCTTCCTGTTTTAGGTCAATTAGGATTGTCAAAATCATTTTAATTGGCTAAATTTTTAAATAATGGAAATATGTATATATAAATATATATATTTTTTTTACAACTTTCTTCAAAGTCAGACGTTTATGTACACCAAGATGCCTTAAAATGTATTTCAACTTCTGAATTTGAAGAAAGCATCTAAAATCCTTCCTTTATTCTGGTATCTAATGAATAGAGATGATTTTACGACTCCTAACTGATCTAAAACAGAAAATGTTCAAACTGATTTAATGTCAGGTGGGAGGAAAAAAAAAAGGCTATGCGCTTTTTATACATCGTGTGTAAATATCTGGTCTCGATTGCGTCCTATCCACGCACACATATAGATGCACTCCGTTCCTGTCTTTTCGCCTCCTCTTTCCCACAGAAATAAATTTGTAAATGAACAAGCCCTGTTGGAAGTAAGCGGTGACGCCAGGCCCGAGCTCTGAATGTCACAGTCACTCATTGCAGCCTCCCTCTAAGTGATGCAGACAGAGCCCCATTCTCATTACCCCACCAGTCAAGCCAGGGGGTGAAAAACATTTACATGCAAATACAAATGACCCACCGGCTACCGCGAGCGCACTGGCTGCGTGTTGTCAAAGCACGGCAATGACAGAAAATCCGCTTGCCAATCAACGGCTCCATTGTAAAAACACAAACTATAGAAGAAAGTGGTATGTGTGTAGATTATCAATTTTTTTTTTTTACAACTTTTGATTGGTTTGTAACTTCTATTAGTGCTCCCCATGTCCAGTGACATTAGTTTGAAAGGATTCGGATTACCAACTACATTAACAGATGTGTGGAAGAGGCTTAAAGTCCTTTCTATAATTTCTACAAACCCACAGAGTTTACAGACCGTCTACCATCCTCACAGGACCCACTAGTCTCTGACAGCTGTGCCTAGCACCCCATAATCAAACACTCTTTCAGTCTGAACTATTAGGAATCCAGAGCTCATAACAAATATGGGTTCGCCGTCTAACCAATGCGGTTAATATCAGAGGACAGATTGCTGATGGACTGGCTGGGTCTCCAGGGGTTCTGGGCAAGAGCAGATTCCTCTTGCTCGCAAGATACTTGGATCAAAAACCACCAGGCTGTCATCAGACCTGTTGCCTCCAGATGGGTCCCGGGTCTGTCCGTGTGATTCGCACTCTCAGAGAGCATGCGGCTTCGTCCTCCTCCTCTTCGTTTCATCTCCCTTTTCCTTCTATTATACCTTTTTTTCCTGACCAGCAAAAAAGAGACATCAAACTTCACCTTCTCCTTCATCTTTGCAGCACTTCTTAAAGTCCGAGCCAATGTTCTTTTGTTCTTTAACCTTGACGCACGGCTTTTTAACTCTGTGTGAGGCTTTCATCTGAAATCATACTCATTGGCTCAGTTTCTTGGCTAAAATCCCCCCTGAGTGAGGCGTGCGCGGGGGCGTGCGAGTGCATCAGCTCACATGCTCGGTGCCAGGGAGATGAGCAGACGCACCGCGCAGCAAGGCCTCTTTGATGCAGCGCAGTAGAGACCCACGGCAGGGCCGTACATTAATTGCACCTTCTGAGCCGTTAATTTGGGAGAGTATATTCAAGGACCCACTTTTCCTCCACTTCCCAACAGCAACAGAGGCTGAACAAACATCCCTCTCAAGACTCATCCACTTTTTTACCTCTTCTCATGGCCTTCTGTCTGCTAAGTGCCTCTCTGTCCATACAATTCAGCTTAATCCACAAAACATGTTTTCCCCTTTTGCTTCCCCTTCTTTCTCGACCACCGTTACTGAGCAAAGGGACAGTAGGTCACAGCTTCTGCACTGTTCTCCCTCCTTCGCCAACTGGCAAGCACTCCCTGCCAAAGAAACAGAGTTTTCTTTTTTCAGCTTGATTGATCCCCACAAGTTATTAAATGTACTGAGCTGATAATTAACTCAAATAACAAAATAAGTGGAATCGCAGCAGACTGGATTACACAAACTATGAGTAGAGATCATCAACAGAAGCTAAGCTACGGGTGGCAAACAATTCCGTCAAGAGCAGAAATATGACAATGAGAGCATTCTCATTTTGTTTTCGCAGCATCTCTACGACCATAAAACCACAGGATAGAGCCGCTTTGGCTGAAAGTTCCCCTAAGAAATGAATCAGCTATAAAAACCGCAGCGGGATAACTGTAGTCTGCCCCGCAGGGCACGATCTCTCCAGATTCATGCTGTGCTGATGCGGGAAGTGATTCAGGATGTGTGTGGCCAGCATCTTCTCTGTTATGTCTCCTCCCAGTAAGGTAATTAAACCTGCACACTTATTAGTTATGAGCTTGTCAAAAGTAGACAGGGGCCTAAAACAGAGAAAAAACATCTTGGATATGCTGGGTCAGAAACAAGCGCTGCTATTTTTACAACACCAGAGGAAAATAATGTAATTTCTTAAGCCACAAGAAGTTCAGAAGGAATATTTTGACAAGACAATTATTAGTTGTGCATTGAGCAAATCTGGGACTCTTTTGGAAGTGTGGCTAAAGAAAATTTACTGTTAAAAGAAACCTACAAAATGTAGGACATGTGGAAGAATGTACAACTAGCAGTTTTACCTTATTTGCAAAATCCTATGAAAACCAGAAAACCAAAACAGCACATTACCTTAAACACAACATGCCAACTGTGAATCATGGTAATGGTATCATCATGCTGCTGGGATGATTTTCATTAGAAGAAAAAAAAACGGGGAATTTGGTCATAGCTGACTGGAAAATGGATGGAGCTTAACGAAATTATGATATGTTGGAGGCCGCACCAGACTGAGGAAGAAAGAAATTTTGTTTGCCAAAATGTAAAAAACCAAAAAATATATATAAATAAAAAAAAACAGAGGAAAGTAAGATAATTTCAGTGCAACTGCTGGCATCAAATATAAAGCTCAACGGTTTAGACTTAGAGTGGATTGTTAGTGTGCAATTGTGCATGACAGCATATTATGCAAACTGCATTTAAATGTGCAGTTTGTATAAGCTTGTTGGTTATGTTGGGCATTGTTAGAGTCCAATTTTGGTCAGAAAATGAGTCTCATTTGCCTCTGAGATTATAAACAAAGTGTTAGAATCTGTGAAAAAGAGAAACCAACCAAAAGAGAGGGTGAGGGGAACCTATGTGAATTCAAGCAAACTGACCATGAAAGACATTCAACCCACACTCACAAATTGTTAATTTGTGTCCAAGGAAGTAAACATCGGTGCCCGTCTCCATCGTGTCTACCCGTCTTTTCATTCTGACCTGTAATGCCCCTGGTACGCTGCCAAGTGTTTATACACATGGAAATGTCTCTTTCCCAATGCAGAGAACACCCCCTCTCCCACTCCCTCTCTCTGGGACTTTTGTTCAGATATAGGAAAGAGACACTTTTACATACACATGAGGAGAGTGAAAGAAGCCCTGCCTGTGGAAGTACACTAAGCCTACATGGAATGGCAGTTTTTCCCCAACCAGTCATCTTTATTCAACAGCCACTTGGCCTTTGGTGATAGCAGCTGCATTCTCTGTTCCTGTCATACTGCACCACCTTGGGCTTACACAACACGATGCCGCTCCAACTTCTCCAAGACAATATGTCACAGTTAAAATGCATTGGCAAAAATACTGAAATCACAGCGTTCCTTAGGAAAACTCTGAGGAGAGGATAGCCTGTGGCTCCTGATGAGAGCAACTGTATAAAAAGGAGAAAAAAAAAAGAAAAAAAGAGTTTTCAAAGAAAAATGAAGGCGTGCTTATTACTGACTGCATCGAGCTTTTGTCTTTGAACTCTCATCTACTGCTTGGGCTTTGCAGTGGATGTGTAAGAAAAATGAAGACGAAAAGATGAGTGAAAGGAAGACAGTGCTGGAAAAAACATGTGATTAAAAGATAAAAAGGAAAGCCCAGATGATGAGGGAGCAGCATTGTGTGATTAAATGGCATAGGTGATCCCATTGGACCACAGCCATTATTGCATTTTAATAGACGACAGGGTTGATCCTTGACCCGTTTTGAGGCAGGGGTAGTGTTTAGTGCAAATGGCTCTCCTTGATACACCTCCAACCTGCAGGGCATGTGGGCATTAGAAGTAACGTGAGCTGTGCAAGGCCTTGAAGGGTCACAAGCAAATAGCTTTATTCTCCTTCCACAGCATCTCAGGCAGCAGCCTTGGGCAAACAACAACCAAAGCATCTGTGTGTGTCAAAGAAGATTTCAAAATACGAGCAGCACAATTTAATCTGTCTTTAATTCATGCATTTCAAACCGCTTTTCTACTTTCCCAACAACCATGTTCCCTTCACCCAGCTGACCCCCCCAAAAATCGACCTTCAATCATCAGTTCCTCCTTTTCACCTTCTTTCTTCCAGCTCCACATGCTAAGTGGGAACATTCTTACGGTCAATTTGTCCCATTCAGGGTCCCGGTGGGCAGTGTCCCTGCCCTGACAGCCCACAGACAGAGACCACACTGTCTGAGAGGCCTTGACATCAAGGTCCGGCGCAAGCTTGGAATGAGGAGGAGAAGGAAGAGGGGGGTAAGCGCAGGGCAGAGGAAAGAAAAGGGAGGGAGAAATTAGAGAGGAGAGGTGATGAGGGAAGTGCTGGAATGGAGACAGAATGTGTGAAGGAAAACAAATTTTGGGGGAATGCTGCAGCAAAAGAATGCAGAGGGAATGAAAAGGAAGCAGGGGTCCCTGGTTTAATGCAGCCTCGAGATTATGCTCAGGGTTGTTTCAAAGCTGTCGATCAATCCCTGGTTTGATGCAGTAGGTGATGACACCATTGCTTACATAGAAGAAAACCTAAATGCATGATTTATGGTTCTGCATTCATGTTCATTTTCATAGATCTAAGCAAATGAACATGCTTAGATCTATGTTCCTACTTCTGTGCTGACAGAAGTAGGAACTCTGTCAGCACAGTGGCCTGAATATAAACGCCATTCCTTAGTTTGAGACTGTGTCCAGGTCAACGGCTACAGAAGTTACCCCCAATCGGAAAGATGTCAACAGCAGTAGAGGTCACTGCAAAGAAAAACAATAAACCCTGGGTTTAAAACGTAATGCTAGAGAGGGACTTTTTAAGAGTGCCTCTGCCAGCTTCTTGGCTCTGATCGCCAAGATAGGCTTTCAATCAAAAAGCATCACCTTGTGTTTAAATACTGCACAGTCAATGGACAGTGTCTGCCAATCAATACAGTGACATTAGTTATTTCATTAATTCAAATCAATGTGCTGCTCATTTATCTTGAAAATAATGTGATAATTTAAGGGAGACTATGCCTTAAACAGAAATGTGCCTGTTTAATTAGGGTGATTGACTAGCAATGGCAGCCAAATGCCAAGTTTAGAAACGGAAAACCTTCAAAAATGCTTCTAAAGCATGACAAGTGCGAGTCACCCTGCTGTTTAGTCTGGCAATAAAAAATTTGAATTATTGATGAAAATTTGGGAGGGTTTTTTTATGTAAAGTGGTAAAGTTACAGAACAATTAAACTGTTGTAATCTGAAAATAAATAAAATGAAAGTGACAGCAAATTTAACAAACCCAGTCTTGATGAAGTTGAACACTGAACTACACACCCTTGATACAAGCTGATAGACAAACTTCAGATCAACGTTTACGGAATGCTTTTAATATCCCAACTTTAATGAATATGGCAAAAATGACACAAAGCATTTAAAAGTTTTAAACAAATATATTAAAATGTCTGTTTTTATGCAATATGATTCATATTTTTTGCAACAGAACATCTGATGATAATGTTTCATTTTACTTTGATTAGTCCTATGTTTTTAGGTTGTTAATATATTCCAGCTGAACTAACCATACTCAGTTAAAACAAAATTGGACTGTCCAGTTTAATGACCCCTGCTATACATGGAGGTAAAAAGACTGGGATGTCAGCAGAAAGCAAAAACAAGTTTGTTTCAAACAAAGGCCTCAAAAAGTTTTGATTTCTTTGGTTTGCTTTCAACAAATATTTTCACATCGATCCTTAGAGACAGACAGTCGAATGGTGGTTATCCTGCATAACTTGCCTGTCCGAAATCTGTGGAACAACTCTGAGTTAAAAAGTCAAAGCCTTAATAATAGCAGTGGAAATTACTGATATCAATCAGCTAGTGCAGCAGCTAGCTATAATGGGGCAAGGCTGGTGAGGAGACACTGCTGACCAAGCAATCACACTGATTTCTTATAGGCGAGTACGCCTGCTGTTTTGGCTCCCAGGCTACCCTCCTAAGTGCTGTGTGATCTAAAGGAGGATACTGCTTCATTGTACTTTACTAATAAATACCTGAGTTGTTAATTGCTCTCATATGAAAATACATTGAAAAATTTATGAGATAGGACTTTAGGCACATCATCACCTTATCAGCGCTAAACTACAGTACGACTTGTCCTACTGTGTGGGAACTGCCCCAGGCCCACAGGTGAAATTAACCCCCCACTAACACAATTCAGCAAAGACGAGGGATTAAGTGACTGCGTAAAGGCACCTGTTATTTCTGCACACAGGACACAACACTTGCTCCGAAGCAAGAGGCCCGGAGCGGCTGTTAGCGTCAGAAGCGAGGCTCAAACAGGGCACCCATTCAACCAAGGCTGGCAGTGCTGAATCACACTCACATCGGGCCCAGACAGACTGACTCACACATGTGCACACATACAGAGTCCGTACAATACAGGAAGGCAAACAGACACAACAAGATAGACACCGACCCTTATGTTTCTCTCTGATGGACACGGACAAACTCTCACCCTGCCATTCTCTCCCGTGTCTTTGATCCCTACCCACACACACATCGACTTCTTCAAACTAATTGCCAATTCAGACTCCAGAGTCAAGACAGCGGGAATCTGTCAGGGGCCCTGTGTATGGGAAGCGATGTTGCAGATCTCCTTAAATGAGCTAACTTTATAATAAATCACTGGGCACTGCTAGCCAAGGATTAGGCAAGCTCCAGCGAGCAGTTTGTTAAGCTTAGAGAAGAGAGAAGAAGCACTGGGGATGGAGAGAGGCCCGCCAAAACTGACATCAGCTCCAGGACCTTGGAACAGTAAACCCTCCCAATCCGCCTGGTTTCTTGGGCACACATTTAGCCTTGTTATCTGAGTTCTCCGCTGACACAAAATCCCAGTGCTATTAGGCCTTTACATGGAATTATGGTGTTTGCTTCTGTAGGGGATTTTAGACTAAACAGTTATTGTCCAGAACATGAGCTCTACCCTCAGGTACCCAGTTTTTCAAAGTGCTCTCTCCTTATGTTTGCCCTAAATATTTTTTTTGCACCGTCTTGCCTCCAACTGAGTCATTTCTCTTGGAAGGAGTAATGCTTCCTACAGTGAGGTTATTTATACATGGACCTGCACAACATTTATCCCCTCTCCTGCACATGCAGAAGAACAGCAGATAAGAATAATCACTTCTTCTAGCAAATTTCCTCACCTATTTAAGGGTTATCACTGATTCAGTGTTACTGGATATCTTATGAAACTGCAAGAGAAGCATATCAAGAAAAGCAGCTTATGTTTTCAAAGTGAAACTAACGGGAGCCTTCAGCAGCTTTTTAGTTTGGATACCCTTCCTCTTCATCTTTTCTAAGGATAGACAGTGAACATACTTCAATCTAAGCTTGGCCACTAAACAAATTAGATTACTACACACAGATCATAGATCAAGTCATGTAGATTATTCCTCTTTTGTCTTTCAATTTGCTGCTTGTGATAGCACTTCTCGTATAATTGCTAGGCGACGTAGGGCGAGCATATCAGTGAAAGACGAGTTTGTTTCTCTTTCACAGTTATCTCGAGAAAGCTGCAAAGTATAGATGATTACACAAAAATATGGTCATTTGAGGTTTCATTTAATACTTATCCCATCTCCCAGAGAGCACTTCCTTAGATCTAACGTGGTTTGCAAATGCATTCGTAGCCTCTATAAACTTGTAACATTTTGTCATTTACAACCCTAGACTTCAAAGTGTTTAATAGGATTTTTATGTGATAAATCAACAAAAAAAAACTGTGCATAACTGCAGAGGGTAAGGAAAATAACACATGGTTCTCAAAATTTATAATATATTAAAAGTCAATCCTTTTAGAAACTCGCTGCAATTTCAGCTGAAAAACATTT
>CAEFZY010042102.1:0-42594 GCA_903066815.1 Brachyrhaphis roseni
TAGATAGATAGATAGATAGATAGATAGATAGATAGATAGATAGATAGATAGATAGATAGATAGATAGATAGATAGATTTTTATTTTTTAATTTTTTTTTATAAGAACTGAACTATAAAAACTCAGTCTTGATTTTGCTATAAAATGGAACTATGTGGCAGGTAAACATGTAATACTGTCCTTTTAAAATATAGTTAATACCCAGGCATGTTAAGAAACAACCTCATCTTTATTTTTTTCTCATAGCTGAAGATGACTGAGTGTCTGTGATGTCTTCTGTTTTTATTTTTTATTGACAATAAAGATGCGGTGGAAGCGGGGAGGCTCCTTGAGCCTGTGTGACAGCCATGTGCCTGTGGCTCCAAACACCATCTGTGACTTTGGCCAGACACTTTCCATTGCTAGCATGATCGCACAGATCAAACACACAGCAGCGCCGTGGCGACACTTCCAGTCGAGAAAATGGTCTTCTCCAGCCAACAGCTGGTTCAGTTCCTTCCTCCTCCAAAAGTGATGAAGAGGGTAAGACGGAGCCTGCCCTCTGGTTCTACTGGAGACCGCCGCTGAGACGAGAGAGAGACTCTCATTTCGACTTGACACCTGCTCCCTCTGACGATATCATGGAGTCGATAGTTGCAGCTTCTGAGCCAGCAAGCCAAACATTCTGTCTTTCCAGGAAGAGGGTCCAAACGCTGCGGTGCCTCATCCCCGGTCACTGTGTTCTGTTCTCTCTTAGAACTCATATGACTTGACTTCTAAAACCAGTGCTTGATTTACCCATGATGCAGCAGTCTGTAGGAGTCGGTCCGAATCAGTAGATAATGACTAACTGGCTCCTTGAAATGATAATGAACCAATGACTAATATTTGGTTGTAGGCACTCAGGAATCTGCATATTGGCCCCTCCGTTGTGAACCGTCTCTGATGCATCCTGACTCAGATGTGAAAATAAACTGGAGCTGATAATTACATCATTTTTCTGACTTGTATTGCTGCCACACACAACAGATTACAGTTCTATGCCAAATCATTTCAAACTCAAACGCTTGCATTTCATCATGGAAATGATCTGACTTATTTCCTACAAACAGCCTAGTCACGCTGTGTTAGAGACATAGAAATAAAAAAAAACGTGTGACCCATATGACACCGGTCACACGTATAACCTGAGCGAATCAGGGCTAATAGTCCACACCATCTGAATCACAAATGTGCAAATATGGAGAAGGATCTTTAAAATCTGGGCAAGTATGCAAAGTTCTGCTTCAGAACATCAACATGTATAAATAGTTTTAGACAAGAAAGTTCCATTACACACAAAAAAAGTCTAAAGCAAGAATGTTCTTCTATTTTCATAGTAACTAGGACAGCATCTACTCTATAGCTGCACTTCCAGTACAAATGTATGCAAGTCTTCATCGACAAGCAGCTAATGTCAAAAGAAAAAAAATACAATTTGACAATTGCTGTGTTTCCGTTAAACAATTAATGCAACTAAAATCACATACATTTGTTCATGTAATAATTCATAAAAAAAAACAAACATAAAAAAAAAACATCGTCTAACCACTTCCTGTTGTCTTCTTCGTCTTTTCTGCCAGCATTAACATCTGGTTGTTGATCACATGACTCGTGCGATATGAAAAATGTGTTTCCATTGCAGTTTTGTGAAATGCACTAAATTCAATGCAGCAGAAAAAAAGAGCCACCTCATTTTACAGCAAAAACTTCAGCAAAAAATGTTTTATTTGTGTTTTTTTTACTTATTGTGTTTCAATTAAGCTGATTTTTTTTCCCCGGAATTCCAATTTGCGCAATTTCAAGGTGAACTGAAACGCAGTGGCAGAGGAAAGTCCTCGGTTTCAATACTTGTTAGTTTTCTGCTTGTCAACCAAAAACTTTAGAAAGTGCAAACATTGCACTTTACAGTATATAAAACTCATAGGTCCAAGTCATGTGAGTTGTATTATTTTGGGATTTCTATGAATATAAACAATATTTAAGAATTTGAAAATTATAAAGTTAGTCAATTTCTTTGGAAACATGAATTTATTGGCTATTAAACCCACTTTGCATCACACCTACACATACCAGCTGATGTGTAGGACCACCTAATAATGCTCTGTAATTTGCTTTAGTAAAGTAATAGATCACCAAAACTGACTCCAGCCCAGGGGCCCAAATCCTTGTAAATCCGGCCCTGGCTGTTACCTTTTTTTAGTAAAAGCAAATTCTGCCTTTATACAAAATGTCATGTATGTACTTGGCATACATGGATGTGTCAATATACAAAGCAGATCTTGCCTCATTGCTCTGCCGGCCTGTAGAAGGAGTGGAGGATCTGCCTTTGTTAAAGAAGGGGAAACTCCACAGAGCTGGACTTTCTGCTTTTCAATCTCCTGCTCTGATGGGGGGTCTTCCTAAAATGACCAGGGTTGGCTCTGATTGGCTGTTGCACCAAACTCTCATCTGGTTCAATTCACTGTTTCAGAGAAGAGTTGAGACACAGTCCAGCTTCAGGAAGGAAATGTGAAGATTAACAGCTTCTCTTTTTCTCTAGAGAGTGTTTGACGGGTCCATAAGCTGCTGCTGGGAGCCAGTTTATGAAGCTACAGCAGCAGCCGGAGCTCAGTGAGGTTTCCACATCCAGGAATCAGTATGCCAACCATATTTTTTCACAACTGTGTGCTGATTATTTCAGGCTTTAGGCCAGCAAAGGTTCTTATACGCTGGACAGCAAAGAGGAAAGTATTTCCTAGCTTCTATAGCTGAATGGTAAATCTTGATGACTTGAAAACTTTTACCTTGAAGGCTGTTCCTTCTAATAAAGGACTATGAAAAACATAAGTGTAGTTTCCTTATGGACACGTTGCATATTATTGTTTACATCTGGAAATTTCGCACATGCGCACAATGCTGTGGAACAAAAAGATGACTCTTTTACTTGCCATCCATGGCTGAGCTGCTGCAGTGGAACAGTTCCGTTGACAAAGTGAAACCTGGAGATTGGGTATCACTAATTTGATGCAGTGCGCCACAGCAAAGGGGAAGAATCACGCAGGAAAACCACTTAAGAACAATCCAGAACCACTCCAATTCTTTATTTCTCACTCTCCGCATCGGCTACACTACACACAGACACGTTGCCGTAGCAACTGACTGACAACAGCTTTCAACACCACAAAACAGGCAAACATTCAGTCTGTTACAGTATTATGTTTTCAGGTTCTGTTTATTTTACGATTATTAATAAGTGATGTCTGAACACAGCAGTGGTTGATTAGCTGATTGTGTCAGAGGGTTGACCTGTGGATCGCCTTTATTACATTTTTTTTTTTCAGCTGAACCTAAACACCAAATTCCACGGCACATCTACAAGGTCAGGTTGTTAAAGTCAAGCTAGCGTAACAGACCTACCTCCCACTCCCTTTCACATATCATGTATCCAATGAAGATACAGAACATGGTGTAGTGTAATCACTTTAATCCACATGTTCTCCAAAACATAAACCATTCTAGTTTATGCTAAGCCATTGTTTTTTATGTAGCTTGGCCCAAAATGTGACTGCGGCTACAAGAGAGGTCTCTGAGGTGCAGCAGAGCTCTGAAAGACCCCATCATTTTTACGAGTGGTGATGAACCACATCTTACGAGATTGGGTTAGACGAGAAAATATTTTCAGGGACACAATTTGATTTCCTGTCTTCATTTGGAATGTTATTGAGGCGTCCTGTTATTATGTCAAACCCCACAGGTACTTCGCACACGGCTCTCCTAATAAGAGCCTGCTGCTCTCATTAGGAGGCGGCTCGGTGGAAATGAGCGGTCATTAATGTGGCATCCCGGCAGCCTGGTGTCCACTCCAGTGTCACCCCTTACCGCTGTGTCTGTGTGGAAAACAAACAGGCGGTCCGCCGGAAAGATCAGCGCCGGGGAGCCGGCCCATAAATCCCACGGCTTCCAAACCCCACCAAGACGTGCCGAGTGAAGGGTTAAAAGGATCTGCTGTCATTCCCCCATATGCTGATGGGAGCAGCAAGGGATGTTTTCATTAGCAAGCCTTTTATCTAACTCCTCAAACACTATTAATGAGGGCCTGTCGTGTTGCACAGTATAAATAATGGCAAACAAGGTCTCGCCGGATGGCACATTCATGCTGACAGCAGTGCAGCTCTTCAAATTAATTGCGTGTAATTCATAAAAATGGTTCATGTCGTCATGTGCAACCCTGTTACCAAAAGATGTGGACGTCTCGAAAGAGAAACCAATCACAGCAGTCCTTTAAAAGTTGAGGTCGTACATGGTTGGAGAAGAGAACATCTGTAGAGTTCACATTACGTTGGCTGAGGGATGGTTTTTCACAGGGTTGGCACATTTTTCGGTTTTAGTTTTAACTGACCGCAGGTCTGTAATGCCCGCTTCACAAGACACGATTTAAAAATTATTTTCAAAACCTGAGCCTCCCACACACACAAAAAGATTAAAAATGTGGCGTGTAACAGGTCTGATCGTACCATGTGTGGTGTCAAGTCACAGGAGCAACACACACAAACTAATTTCACTTACCAACATTGAGATGGGAAATCTCATAAAACTTCTTAAAACCAAACGTGAGCTGGGTGTAAGTAAAGATGACTGACTGGGAAGAACCAAGGGCAATAGTTAGTGGAAAAAAAACTATACAATTATAGTGCTCTGTTTTGCAGGGATTTAATATGAATAAATACCACAAATTTTTGTGATTAAAGTCTTAACTGCAAGTTGAACGCTTAGAAAAATAAAACGGAGCAATACTCTGTTTAGCCTTCCTGTTATCTGCTGAAAGTCTTGCTCTCTCTCACTAGTATGAAGCACGTCTCGGTCTGAGTCATAAATCTGAAAGAGTCTGTCGCCTGTTAGAGTCAATGAAACTGAAAATGGTCAACAGCTGATTTCTTTGTGAATCTTTCTAAGGTTTTGTGATTCTAGTATTTGGGTCAATAATCTGCACACAGTAACTATAATTTATTTATTTAGAATTCCATGTTTCTGTAACTTTGCTACTGGATTTGAAATAGCAACGCGTTAGATTACTCGTTACTAAAAAAAAGTGATGCGACGTCAGTAACGCGTTACTGACATCACTGGTAATGTTTTGTAAGATCCAATGATGTTATTGCTGTACAGAGAAGAGGCAGAGGAGTTGGAGACAAAGTTAAATACGCTTTGCTACGGTAAAATATTCTTGGATATTGTTTACACATGTTCAGTTAGTACAACTGAGTCTTCATCTGACAGTCGCTGTCTCAGGTGTTCCACAGCAGCAACAATCCCCCAGGTTGCAGAAACAATCAGCATCAATGACTGACCTGACATTGATCTAGTCAGATGCAGTTTGTACGCGGAAAAATCCGACTGAAAGACAGCTGCAGGAGAAGCAGGAAGGCAAGACGGGTTAAAATGTGGCAGCCTGGATGGGATTAAGTTCACCTACAGAATTAGTGAAAACATCAGCTGCAGTTTGAACAAAGTGAGGGGGGGGGACCTTCACCTTGTGGGCCACCTTGAACAAACTGACATAACAATCATGGTTTCAAAGTCTGTCTCAGAGAAAGAATTTCAAAAAGTTTCTTCAACCCAGGCATTGATTTCTTCTACCGAACAGATCTGCCTGGAATATCAAAACCCTCAGTTCTTTTCTGTGCACAAACTTCCAATAAATTGTGCAATGCTTGTTGACACAGGCAGACCTACTACAGTAAGAATTTGACTTCTAAAAGATTCAGCCTGCTATAAATGATTCACACAATGAAGGTCTCTCCCTTGGATTCCTTCTCTTGTTTTTAGCCATCAGTTAACAGAACCAGCTAGTTAACAGAACCAGCTGGGTATCACAAGGACTTACCAGATTATGAAAGACTGGAGAAGCAAATAAAGAAATAACATCTGGGATCGCCTGGTGTGACATGTTTTAGCAAAGAGTTTTTTATTATTATTAAATGGGCATTTGGATTCTAAATTGCTGTTTCTGTGACAACACTGGTTGTGAACAGGTTGTGATATTATTGGGGTAAAGAAATAATCACAAAGTCTTGAACTCTCAATTCTGTCTTGATCTACCCCAAACATTGGATTGGAGTCACTGCTTTCGGTGTACTGTTTGGGATTTAATGTGAGCCTCACACTTACTTTTAGTCAGTTGGTCATCCCTACTTTTATGTCCATAGGGTCCAGAAGAAACCCTACTCTTCGACTCATCCTGAGGGAATCCTCAGGCATTACCAGGCCAGATGGAATACATTTCTTCAGGTGGATTCTGGGTCTGACCCGGGACGTCCTGAAGAGAGGCCCCCATGAGGCATCCTGAACAAATGCCTGACTTCTGTTGATGTGGAAAAGCAGGAGCTCTACTTTAAGAATGTTCTCACACATGGTAGTCCAGTAGATTCGGTTTGATTACAGACCAAAATTGCAACATTTGTTCGATTTCACACTGCACTGCGTCAAACAGACAAGCCCTTAGGAAAACCCATTCACCCCCCTTGTCTGTGGAGGCGCTGCATCATGTACCACTGAAGGAAACAACACAAAAACGTCTGAGCGCAACTTCCTTCTTCATAAAATGTTAAAGAAAATGGAATGGCATTTGAATTTAGAGATTGTAGGATTTTTTTTTTTTGTCTTTGCAAAAAACAATGAGCCATTTCTCCCTGTAGCACTACACTCGCATGTTTTGTTTTTGTTGTATTTAGTCAAAGTGCCTTGTCCTATAGTTCGATTCTTGCTTTTCACTTTAATGGACTAAAAGACAGACCAGTGCTTGTCTCTTAGTCCATGTCAGAGTTTGATTATCCATTCACACCTGTCAAAACAAACCAGACTTCCAAAGCAAACGAACCAGAGTTTGATTAAAGCGGATTAAACAGGGCAGGTGTGAATGCAGTCCATCACTAGGTTTTGTCATGCCAATTTTAAAATGCAGCTTTGTCCCATCAGCCCTGTGCTGAGGCAGTTGTTCAGAAAGGTTTGCCCAAAATGTTTTGCTCTGGAAGGTCTGCTGTATGGAATCAGTCTGATTAGTAAACTTAAGTAATTTCTCTCTTTCCAGCAAAATCCTAATTCCTATTCTTAATGGAAAGTGCATTGAATCCAGACATTTTTACAGTGAACTGCCACACTGAGTCTGAAATGATCAATGACTTTAGTGGAACGCTAAGTATTTTCTGTCGTACCATCGATTTGTATCTTTAATTTGACAGTTATTTTAGAAACCATTAATACCATTAAACCATTAAAGTCATTAAAAGGACTAGCAGTTCCTTCCTTGAACCTCACTGAACAACTTTTACTGCTCATGAAGCATCTTCCCCCTTTGCCCTCTGTAGAAAACCAGCCCTGCGTCCAAATAGAGCTGTAGAAACGCACGAATCCTCAGCTTAAAGAACAAAAGAAGGGGCCAAGTTCAAGTGAGACAAAGAGTCGGTGAGCTTAGAGCCGTCAATCCCCGGCATCTTCAGTACCTCCGCAGGGCCGCTCTCATGGGATCAAGCGCAAAGTTAGAAACGAGGCGAAGGAACTTTTCCAGCCCGACCCAGCGGCCCCAGCACGCTCCGCCGCCGACCCGCTCGGCTCCGGGAGCCGGGTTTTAAAGAGAGAGGTTTAGGCGGGGTTGTGTGGGTGGGTAGGTGGGGCGCCGGAGAACTTTCCCTGAACTCTTCCAGGCTTTACGTCTCGTACTTTCATCTCAGGTCACTGTCAGAGGAGGATTTATCTTGTTAAAAGCCGCCTGGAGATGAAACGGGGGGGCCGCTGCTGTAGAACACCGAGGGCCCGGCTCTCGGCGCTGCCTGTTCTCCTTCAGACACGTCAGAATCATGTTCCCGTTTGAGCTAAATGTGGGTCGTTTAGTCCTGGTTACAGTAACCCCCGCCGCCTTCACCTGATTAATTAACTTGTGACTGAAAATCCCATGAAACATGAACGTGTGGGGAACAAAATGGATTGTGCGCAGAAGAAAAGGAGCACTGTGAATATCTAATTTCATATTTTATTCTTTTTAATTGAATAAGTAAAATTTAAGAAAAAAAAGGGGCTCCACCGGGGGATGGGGAATAATCGACTCTTTTATGAGCGCCAGAAAGCAGCCAGTCGTATTAGAGGAAAAATATGTCAAGCCGGGCCTTGATGAATATGAAGGCATACCTAGATGACATGTTTGGATCAGTCAGATGAAGACAGATTCAGGAAACAAAGCCACTGACAAAACTGACAAAAGACACATTTGTTCAGTTCTGATGAGGCGCCAGAAAGCTGACAGTCATTGAAATTACTTGCTTTCACACAGAAAAAAGAAAAAGCCCCTGTTTTCTCTCCCGACCATTATTTGGCTATTGTCAGTCTTCTTGCGGCATTGTTGCTGCAGGCTCGGTTTAATGATAGCAAATTCATCCCAGGCGCCGAGATCATAAAATTGAAGAGGCGAAGCGACACAATGGCTAAGCACAAGACCGTGAAAGGGCCTCCTTTCTTTGTGCTTCTCTCTGCTGGACGCAGGTAACTTTCAGAACACAGATGGCTCACTCCAATTATGGCCGCCATCCATTTATCTGGTTTGTTGTAGTAGATGTAGAGGATTTAATTTGCTGGTCCCTTTTTTTTCTCTTTTTTTGACAGAATTCAGCCAATTTTTGGCTTTCCAATAGACTCCAAACTTTGAGTCAGCAGCAGACAAAGAGGAGAGACAGCTTTGAGGGGAGAAATGATTTCTACGGACGTTACGTAACGCCAGATGCCTCGGTGCTCATTGTGTCTAAATCTCACTGGGGCGTAATGCAAAGCCGCTCGAGTCTCCGAAAGTGGAGCCTTGTCAGGTTTTCTTCTCGCCGAGCACGGTGAAGATATAAATTGCGGCGGAACAACATTAACGGAGGAGGTGCTAAGCCTACTGTGTGTCTGTCAGCTAATTGTGTTCTCGACATCGAGACTTCCTGTGTGAAAATGAATTTCCGACTTCAGTTCAATTCAAGTTCAAAAATACTTCATTGATCCCAAAGGGAAATGAAATGTGATCGTAACTCATTTCATTGAAGAGTTGGTGTGAGCAGGAAGGACCTCTGGTAGCAGACAGTCTTACATGAGTTACGAGGAGGCCTCTGACTAAAGACAAAGCATGGCATGCTAAGCGCTAACAGTCAACCCGAGACGATGTTCCACAGAAACATTTGCTGGATGATACCATCAGATGTTAGCTAGCTCTGCTGATCCGCCTCATTTGCTTTTGCAGCTCCTCTTTGAATCTCAATGAAGCTACATCAGGCATCACTTGAGTCTTTGAGATGCTAATTAGATGTTCCCAGTTGTAAAAACAATACTTTGTTGCCATGGTTACACATCATAAATACTTTTTAAAAAGTAAGAGAGTGACAAAAATCCTCCCAGCTCCATAGCGTCCAGAACCTGAATAATTGACTGAACATGAACTTATTCACAGTGGAACGAAAGTCCAGCCAGGCCTGATTACTGCCATAACCAAGAAATCACTTAATGTCAATTTAGTCTATTTGCAAACATGAAATTGACTAAAACAAAATCTCACACAGCAACACTTCATGCTTCAGTCTAAGAAACTTAAAGGGACATGGTTTCATTTTGTAGCACAATTAAAGTAACTATTTTGACTCCTGTTGTTATAAAAACGCTATCAATTATGACCTAAAAGAATATGTATAGTTAAAGACCAAACTTTGTATTGAGGATTATGGAAATGCGGCCAAATTAGCTTTAGCTAATCGAGATCAGTTCAAGACTAAATGAAGAATTGGTATGAGTTCAAAACAGCTAGTCCACAACGCAGAGCAGAATTGAAGATAAAACATTATTTTGATGCAGTAATATTTTATTTACTTTGCTGAATTAGAAATAAAAATCTGTCACAGTGATGGATTTAAACTTAGTTTTGGAATGCCAACATGGCGTCTTCAGAAACACATATGTAAGGAGTGAACTCAAAAGTATGCCACACTTTTCAGATATTAGTTGTAAACACTTTAAAAAAAATTTTTTTTTTCTTTTTTTTGCACCGACTGATGGCATCTCTCAATTTCATTGTTCTTGTGACAATGACAATAAAGATTTATCTTATCTTATCTTATTTTTTTCTAATTAACACTTATGACTGTTTTGCACCAACATAAAAGCCCGATAAAATATAATGAAATTTGTAATGTGATCAAATGTGGAAATGTTTTACAATTTCACATCTGACTACATATTTTAACCAAAGTGAAGTCTATACCTAACAGAAAATAGACTGTCAGATTGCACCCTCATAACCAGAATTGAATCTGGTTTAAAAAAAAACACAAGGAAAAGTATTTATGCATGACTAAAACCACATTATGTATGTCTAAAATACATTTAATAAGCTCTGGTTGATTTTTGCTGGGTGTATTTTTACTGCTGTGAACAACTCTGAGCTCTGCTGCAAATAACATACAATCCTCTGCAACAGGCTTCGTGTGTGAATTGACATTCTTGAGCTGGTGTGCGTCTGGTGCAAGTTTGAAATCAAGCCTGGAAGCTTTTTGGGAATAAACCATGTGGAAATATTTGTAATAACTCTGAAAGTCTGACCAAGACAACATGGCTATTCAGAGAAGCATCGAGACAGAAAACTTCTGGTAAAGTTGAAGATATCCTAGTCACATTTTCTACATCAACTAGAGTCACTGGTTTTTTAGGGGGGGTTTATATGGGCCATTTGGGCAGTTGCCCAGGGTGTCATTGGAAGGGGAGGGAGCTGTTGAGATACTATTTTTTGAAATGATGGGTGTGCATGTGCATCCATCTGAACACTATCTGAAGACACCAAGTAATACAATTTCCCTTCTATCATCTGCCATATTTTTCAGCTAAAAGGGAAAAACTGTTTATTTTCTAACTTCCTATTTAGATAGCTGTGCTGCACTGCTTCCCCTATACGCCATGTTTCTGGTTGTTTTGCTGTGTGGTTGATTTGTTTTTGTAACCTCTGTTAAGGTAGCTGTTGATCTACATCTATCTTATCTGAAAGTCTTATTTTGAAGCCTTCCAGATGTAGTACATTATATTTTTGATGTAACCTGGTAGCAGTTTAGGTAAATGTACTTACTTATTTATTTGTAAGTAAATACAAATAAATAAATATTGCCTAAATATTGAAACACTGTTTCAATATTTAGGCACTTTCTTATGAGAATTGGACATGTGTGGACATGACTATTTGTTGCACTGCTTGGGAATCCAGCAGTCTGAGTTAAACATGCACCCAAGTGAAGTGGGATCATAATTATAATTATTATTATTCCTGCAGTCAGTGGATTATTTTTCCATCGTCCAGGGAAAATAAGAGGAACAATGTAGTGTATAATTTGAATGTTATATGTTTTCATTTTCATATGCTCTGTATGAAACCATTTAGTTAGATGTAAGAATACTAGAAGTGACAAAAACAATTAGTGGATGAAAACCCTGTCAGTTAACCTTCATGTTGATGACCTACAGTAGTGATATGAATGATGTTAAACGTTTAACCAACACTGCAGATTGGTTGGACATTTACCGGACTTTAAGGTCCCGTTCTGGCATGTCTGAGAAGTGAGGACGTCCGTCACACAGAAACAACAAGTTAAAAGTTCCATTTAGAATGAGAGTGAGTTCCTTTCACTTGTCTTCTTTATTGTCCGTGTGTAATCCAACACGGTGCTGTGAGGAGTGTGTTACAGAGCCCGGGGAAAAACACAAAACAGGCGTGATCCATCTTGGTACTAATTAGGGAACGCTCAGCTTTATGGCACCAGACGGACCGGATAGCGTCTGCTTGGGTCGGCGCACGTGCTCAGGGATCCATTGCACATCAAATTTCCCATAACTGAATATAGCGATGACACCCGGAGGACAGAGAACAAAAACTCATGGATGCAACAGTGATCCGTCACTGTGAGACCCAGAAAACGGACGGAAATTTGCTGAGCTTGCAGCACTAACCATTTCAGCTCGTTTAAATATTTATTACCCAGTTTGCTGATTGTGGTAATTATTGTGAGGTGAATTTGCTTTTCAGCCTGTTATGCTGGTCTGGGGAAATCAGCCCACCTGTTATTTAGATATAGAATGTTGCTTATGCTGGCCTGCAGGGTGACGGCGTGGACAAGCAGGTGTAAACAGTAGATGGGAAGATGGTTACAGCTCTGGTTCAGAGCTACAACCACAGGACTTTCTGACCAGAACCATTCATTTATACGGCACCTGTTCAAAGAAAAAAATTCTACCGTAATTTCTCAAACCATAAATCACTATTTACACTGTGGCAACAACGACGCGGCTAATGCATGGATTAACTTGCAAAGAAAGCGACAAAGAGAAACTGAGGAAGTGTGTGATGAAGTTTATATTTTCTAAACGATATGTATGAAAAAAAAAAACAATCCGAAAAATTATGCAGTAGTTAAGCCAAGCCAATAGGTGGCATTGTAACACCACCAGAGAACGACACATGCAAAAAGAAAGGGGCCATGTTTATTTGGGAGAGAGTGGAGGCATAGAGAAAAAGACGGAGCTTCGACGTCTTAGCTTAAAAAATATGCGTGAACACAGAATCATAAAACTGCAGTTCTGAAATGTATCCGCTCTGCAACCTGGTTTTAGAAATGACAGTTTCTGGTTTCCGAAGAATCTGTGAGGATGCATATCATAAATGACAAAAAAAAACCTTTCCAGATACACTTACAATTGTTTCCAGGTGGATGTAGCCGCAGTGTGCAGGAGAACAATGAAGATAGCGATCAATGACTTTTCCTGATAGTTTACTGTATTTAGGCTACATTCAATGCGGCACATCCGCACCCACAACAACATGCTAGTCATATTCACCGTTCCCTACACAATGCATACAAACTGAAGGGCTGCTTCCAGGAATTTCTTGGAGCAACTGCATCCACCAAACATTTCCCATCAAGATAGGACTCAGTGGCCCAGGAGGGACCTGATTACCATCCATGTCTATTTCTGCAAACACTGATGACACTCTGTGACGTTACTGCGCCCTCTACTGTGCATACGTGACATGCTTAGATTGTCCCGATCACACAGGAGATCACATACTGGTCGCATATATTTGAAAATATGAACGACCACCAAAACAAAAGTGGGTTCCACCAAAAATTGGAATTGAGCATTAAAGACCTGCAGTGTTAACGTAGCCTTTGCATTTTGCTAAGCAGTCATGTTACAGACCCTGTTTAGAAAAAACATTAACATGTTTGTGTGTTTTACGTATTTCATTAAAAGTTAATAAAAAGGTATTTGTTTAAACACCTTATGTTTCGATCTGTGTTCAGTAGTCTGGAAATTATGGTATAAAGGTACCACATAAAATATATATATATATATATATATGTAAGAAAGAGCTTGATATCTCACATAGTCAACACATGAAACCATGTTCACACCTTATTCAACCAGCTTTATGTGTTTAAAAACTTCTACTATGTCATTTGACTGTGATTTATTTTTCTGTCATGCTGTCCTTTATTGTTACTCAGCATTATGTAAGTGAAATATCCATTCCCCTGTGGCTAAGGGAACACTTTATTTACCCTCAACGGTGTTGAGGGTAACAAATACAATCAATCCCATGGGAGGAGCTGTGGATGTGTTCCTGTTTAGTCTGGATGGATGGACTACATTGGATTATTTAAAGAGAGCCTCGACTTGCTTGCTCCCCAAAGCCCTTAGTGCCACTTAACTCCAGCAGACTCACAGCGTCACAGTCCTCCCTTAAATGAAGACGTGATTTACAACGTCTTCCCACGTACAGATCTCCCAACATTACACAGAACGTACATGTCTGGATGAGGAACTCCAGAGGTTTTAGTGGGAGACCCAAATGAGATATTATTTTTCTCTGCTCTGGATAGCCGACTGATTAAAAAAAAAAATTATATCTTCGTCATAAAAGGAGCCATTAGCCGTGATCCTGTGAGTCCATTTGGACCTCGGCTCACGGTTTTACAGGCACCGGGCCAGATGGTTTTAAAGGACTTTCGACAAGTCTTAATGTGCGGTTGCAGTGTGGATCTGATTTGGCTTCATAACAGTCAGACATTTTAAAATGACAAGATTTCAAATTAGTGATGTGGCATATTAAGATGTCAAAAAAAAAAAAACTTTTGAAGTGCAGTTCTGGTAAAAGTTTTAAAGCTCATATTGTACCAGCAGTAAATAACTATTTACGATCCCAACTCTCGGACTTGTGTGTATGTTTTCATGATGGAGGCCAGGAAGAGTAGCTGAGAGTAAAACAGGAACCTAAACAGTAAACAATAAACAACGACTAAAATTAAATTAAAAATGGACAAGGGACCATCTTTAAACAACTCCATTCTCCAAAAATTGCATTTCTTGATCATTTCAACCATCTCATTTACATCATACGGTTTTTTACAAGAGACATTATGATAAAGTAAACAGAAAATTGATGGTACGATGGTGTGCCCCACCAGCTATGGTCCTGTATGAAACACGTCCTGAGGACACAACGTGTAAAGGGTTTCCAGGCAGAGCAGCGACGGACAGGAGGAAACTTTAATCTCAGACTTAAATTCAAGTTCCTCTTCACCCACAAAAGTGATTCTGGACTTAAACTTACTTTCTAAAGATGGAACACTTGACTTGAACTCCAGTCAAAGTCATTGCCTGGAGTTAGACTTGCCTTTGAATAACACAAAGGGGTGAAAAAGAAGACTTTGGACATGAGTTATACTCACTCTCTAAAAATTAAGCCAATGAAGTCTCCATTGTTGTCTGCCGATCTTGGACTAGTGGTCTGAGACCAGCTAATCTGGATATATGTAGACCTATATACTGGAGGTAAGGTATTGACCCTTTATAATTGTTTAGTAGATCCCATTTATGACTTATCCCATTAAACAGACTTTGGTTTCAGTTTGAACATGTAGAACTGTTAGAGGTCCGCCATCTAACCGGCACTGCACTGAATCTGTTTTCACGCCTGCAAGACACGTTCAAACGGAGTGTGAGTTGTGTTGGGGAAGAAGAGAAAACAAGTGGTGCCTGCAGGATTTTCGTCGGATGCCACGATTGCCTCCGCCTGACATGAACCTTCTCTCTTCCCAACCAAAGGCATCCCCTAGCTAAATGCTTTCTGCGCTAGTCAAACAGCCCTGACACTGCTTGCCTTGCATGCCAGGATGGTTTGACATTTCCAGGGAGTCGGCATCTGAGTCGATTCAGCTGAGCTTTAAATCTCTGCTTACTTTCCAGAGAATCAAATGAAGTAAGAGGCAGGCAATTCTCTGCTTCCTAGTTTTTTTCTTCTTTTAATTTGTCTTATTAACGCAATCCTTACGAGAGCACATCAAAGACATATCCTTGTTTTACAATATGCTGCATAGTTTCATAATCCAAAGAGACTTTTGTAATTACAGAGTCCACCAGGGGAATAAAGCTCATCGATTCTCTGGGAAGAGAAATTTCATTATGCAGACCCGCTGTAAACCACTGATGCTATCAGCATCTTCACTTGTTTCATACACAACAAAAGACAATTTTGGACTCAGCCGAGAGGAATAAATGGTATGGAAATGTGGATGTTAACCGCATTGAACATATTCTTATAGAACTTTACAGGTGGGAGTAAAGCAGGGAATGCGACCTGCCAGGCGTGCGACATGCGGGGAACGTCTCATCTGATCGCATCATTTCTTTTTCGCTTTTTTTTCTCCCCTAGCAGTACACAGACGACTCTGTGACATTTCCGCGTATGCTTGAAAATATACCTAATGAATGTTGCCGTTTCTTTTTGCCACAGATGTGCCTCGCTTCCAGCAACAGCAAACCCTCTGATGCAATCAACAAGCCATCAAACGGCAAACGAAACGCTCTCTCCAGATGAAGTATTTCTGCAGGAATGATAAAAACGACGGCTGCTTGAAGTACTGTAGCATTCTCTCTGATTCTATAGAAACGCCCAAGACCTTCAGCTGCTGAACATGCAGCTACTCATGTCAGGCCCACAACGGCTTCGATCAAAACACTCATGTTTTAAAATGCTAAATCCAATTGAGAATCTTTGACAGGATTATGTATATTTACATAAATATCCATTAATATCCAAATTAGCTCAAGAGGAAATTCAGAGAAGCAGTGTATGTAGTGACTGCCATGATACACTTTTATTTTTATTTAAGTTATTGTGATAAATAATAACATTGTTGTTATGAGACCAAAGTACCTGATTGAAGACTTTTGTCATCCAGTTTTTGATGGAAAGAGAAAAACAATAAACTCCTCTTGCTGTGCTCTGTGCTTCATATGCAAGAAAAAAATAATAAACTGAAACGAGTCGATGGAATATAGTTTTCCTTGTGCTAATCTTAACTCTGAGGCAAAACAAATGAAACTTTACGCACCACACTGCACTGTTTGAATGGCTTTTAGAGCCTGTTGCTGTTTAATAATCATAGGCTTGAGCGTCATCGGGGACTGGTTGCCACGGTAATGTCCGCAGCTCTCCGTTCTTCAACAACGTTCTCTCCACTGCTCTCATGGATCAGTGAGAAGTGATGCTCCTGCTCCTCTGGATCCCGCCGGCCATACTTGGCATTGCTTTGGTGTGGAGAGTAGATCTTTCTTAAATGCATTTTGTGCAATAAAAACAAACATCTGCACCCTCTTCTAAAAGAGAGTGGTGACTCCGTCTGACTACATGCCGTCTCCTCTGTCCCATGACAGCTCGGTGCTTTTCGGAGGACGGGTTTGTTATGCAGACAGTAAAAAGACAAAAGCTTTTAGCTACACGACCATTATTTATTACTAATGTCATCACTTACACAGACTAAAGAAGTGTCAGCGATAGCCACTTAAAGGTCATTAGCAAATCATACTTGAGTCACTAGTTAGAAAGAGTTTGGGAAACACTGTCATCATCCAAATGTTTGTCATTTACATTCATCTTACCAAAGAAACTGAACTTGAAAGCAGCAATACAGTTTGAGGGGGGAAGGTATAGAAACTTAAAGAAGAACTAGACTTGAAATGGATTTAATTCCCTTTAATTCTACTTTTGATCTGTACCTTGCCTGCGCCTGGGCTAAGCCCTTGAGTCTTTGAGTCCATAGAGTATCTGGTTGAGTATTGCATGTCATGGATGGATAATAATCTTTTCATTCCTTTGAAAATCGTACTAACTACTTGCTCCCCCAAATTTCCTAACTGCAATTTGTCAGAGAAGAAATACATAGTCGACCGATTAATGTGTTAGTTGGTACGACACACTGCTCCATTGGTCAAGCCATTGAAACAGCTGCTGTGTAAGAACGCTTGTACAGGTGGCGCTACTGAAGAAGATGAACATGTGGACGAAGTTCGCTGCAGTTCTCCACTACAAGCAGTACGATATCAGAGAACTGGTCCTGCCATCCAAAAAAGGCAAAGCGGGGAGATCGGTACGCCTCACGTTGACGTCCATCAAGTTCATGAGGATTCAATCAGAAGTTTTAAAAGATTATCTCTAGTCCAGAATAAAGGATGTCTCTATTTACAGCAAAGTCCTTCGTATTAGTCTTTGTCTCCTTTTATGATCCGCCAGACCATAATGGGGCGTTCACCTGCAACAGGAGAAAACAGAGATAAACTCAGAACCATGGAAACGACACCGACATCGAGGCATCATGAGCTGCATTTTTATTACAAATGTGTGCAACATTAAAAAGACAGTTTTGCAAATAAAAAAAGAATTGAAAGTAAAATCACATGTGAATAAGTCATTTAAAATCAGGACAGTTTCATGAAATGTATTTATAATTCTGCCACAGCGCTGGCACTCATCTTTTATTCAGGTGTTGGAGCGACAATCAAAAGTTAAGTTTATTATTCCAACATGTTGAATCCATGGCTCTCCTGAAAAAACAATTTCCCCAAAACGCCACAAACGTAGCCACTCCCAAGTAGGCGGTGCTTGTGGACATGTGTCCACACCTGATAGGTCCTTTTTAGTGACTTGTAACACGAACAAGCGTATTCAAATGTGATTTTTAATTGCATTTCTTTTTAACAGAAACAGCAGTTGGGAAATTATTTTTTAAATACTAGCAGAATATCCAAAAAAAAAGTGTTGCACATATTCGTAATGGAATATTAACACTGAATTTAGTTGGATCTGCAGTTTTAAAATCATTCCACAAAGTATTGGACTCAGAGAGGCTGAAAACAAATACCTGCCACACTTTTCAGAAGCTAATTTGGAAAAAACATTGAAAAACATTTAGTTTTTATTATACAAATGTACACCACTTTATTGTTGGTCTAGCACATAAAATTCCCAATAAAATCCACATATATTTATATTTCATAGTTGTACTGCGAAAAACTAGAAGTCTGAGGAAGAGGAGAATCGTTGCAAATTGCAGTCAGTGGTCAATCTATTAAAGCAACACAAAATCTCTACAGATGTCTTATATAACAATAAAATACAACTCCTACTTCAAAAAGTGACATAAAAAAAAATGAGTATTCCTACACAGTAATGTGTGTGTACCTATTAGATCCTCTCATTCTGTTTAGCATAAAAGCGGAGTGCTGGGTTTGCATTAACATCTCCGACCCTTCACTCGTAGTTGGGTGCTGTCAGATACTTGGGAAGACCTCCATTCTCCTTGAGATTAAATTGCCTGTCATGAAGCTCGGTGGCTGACTGGCAGCTCCTCTGCTCCTATAAAAGTACATTCTGGAAAAGACTCTTGAAGAGCACAACGAAACAACCTTCATAACAACGTCCGCTATCTATTCCAGTCGGCTGTCAAAGGACATGTGGGTTTGACAGACCGCGGGAAGCCATCGCCGGACTCGCTGTTATTTGATGGTGAACTTTTGATAGGAAACAGACAACAGTGACAACCCGGTTAGATTAATCCTCAAATGGGTTGTTTGACCAAGGCTGAGTGTGTAATGTCATTTAAATCACGTCCAATTAGGGGGGGTAAAACCAGGCAAAGAGCCATCAGGTCGTCGCATTTCGAGGAAAACCAGGGTAATGCAGTTTCCACAAAACAGGTACGGCTGCAATAAATTCTTCCCTTCACCGAGTCATTTACATTCTGAGCTGCCACGGTGATTAATGTGGTACTAATTTGAGAATAATTTCGGGCTGAAAAGACAAAGAGCTAAGCTGCTTCTTGTCAGAAGCGAGAAAGTCTCTGGAGATCAATCTATAGCCTGTCTCACTTCAAGGAGGTGGGGGATAAAAAATCATTAACGGCGTTCTGAGTAAGTGTCTGAAACAAAGCTAAAAATACAGGAAGGAAAAACCAAGTCCTCCCTTGGCGTTAGGTCTGTTTAATTGGTGGATGACAAGTGCTAATTTAACCGGCAACGCATTCATTTCCATTCGGCGCCTGAAGTGAGTGTGGCTGAGAGATTTAACACAGCAGGTGCGAGGCTTGTGTTTCTGTAATTCAGCTGTGTAATTGGCACACCGCCGCGTCCTTCTCAGCAATATGCTTTGTGTTAGGACTACTCTACTATGACTGGGCTTTTCATCATATGGCAAGAATTCACCCGTGAAATCAGCAAAAACACAGCAGAGAGAATGCAGAGCCAACTTTCGGCATTTGCTAATGTTTTAGGATTCGGACAAAACGGCAATTTCTGCCACAGGTCAACACTGTTCTTAGAGAAAATGTACCAGTAAGAGGCTGTTTTTTATTCCCTTTAATCAAACTGTTAGTAATATTTTAAATTAATTTGCTAGATTAAAAAAAAAAAACAGTCTAAAAATAAAAAGCAGACTCACAGTTTTTAGGTGTAAACACAAATCATATATAATGTAATCAATATGTCCACCGATAATATGAAAAGGTGAATATAGCTCCCTTGTTTGTCCTTCTGAGAATAAATTAGTGAGGAATTGTGGAACTTATGTTGCCCAATAGATCTGAAAAACTGATAAGTTGAATGAAACGAGTTCAAGGGGATGTTAGCTAACTTCTGCTATCTTAGTGCTGTGCTGTTTGCTTGCATGCAGACAAAAACATTTTCAAAAAGCCTTTCTTCTTTTTCTATAAAGTCCAAATTATAGAGATGTTTAATACTTGGTGGACCAACAGAAAACAGTATTTATTGTGTCAGCAATTAAATATGGCTTTAAAGTTAATTTCACACAGACGCAGTAAAAATGTGTCTTCTTGTTTTAGGGCTAACTTCAAGGCCTCTACAATGGCTACTAAAAACAGATTTTAGATGCAGTTGAAACCTATGGTTTCTTTGTAGAATACATTGTAGATTTTGCTAAACATCAAACCAAACACTTCAGTTATTCTCCTCATGGTATCTCAGAACAAACTGCTGCAGCGTTCATAGTGGAAGTAGCTAATAATTAATCCTTTTTATAGGACATATAGCTGACATTAATAAACATAAGACTTCTAAGGAAATGATGGCACTTGGTGAAATGTAATGTTTCAACTGTTGACTGTGTGGTGTCTTCTGTGACTTTGTATTTTTACGACATGAAGGACTTTGAACTGCCCTGCTGCTGAAATGTGCTATACAAATAAACTTGACTTCAGGATTTTTACTACTGCATTTGCCTGTGTGTGCTTTCTTTCCTCCCTTTAATCCCTCAAGTACTAAGCAATACCGACAGCGCAGGTTAAATTTGTCACCTTTGTGGATTTTTGTATTTATCCGTGGAAAAGAAACTCTTCAATCTGTCACCTCTTGCTTCCATTTGAGGCTTCAAACGTAGAAAAATTCCCATCACGTCTGAAATCCGCGCTGCGCCCCAGGCTTTCTAATAGCCAGTCTCTGCTTTGCCAAACACGTCGAATTCGCTGAGTTTTTTCCAATGGTGTGTGATTGATACAGACTCATGAAGATGAGTACAGCTGGGGGACCCAGCTCTATGTTGTCTTGATTTTTTTTTTTTTTTCTTTCTCTCGTTTTTATTATTACTTTCCAGAAGCGCCGCAGAGGTGACGAACAAAGTGTGACCTCCTGCCGTTTCAAGATTTGAGCGAGAGGAGTGTTGTCTCTCTAACCGAGTTCAAAGGTGTGTGACTTAGATGTTGGAGGTAATGATGGAGCTTTGAACAGGTCGCTGTGGTGTGTTTGGATCATGTACCTCCTCTGCTCCCTTATCACTCGTGTAGCTCCACTGTTGGGAATTGTGCCTAAATCATACAATCTGACAACAGGGGATCAAAAGTTGCATTAATCATTGTGGGAATTTTTCTGGTTTTTTAACATGGAAGGCAGGGCTACGGGGAATCTGAACAAAGAACATCTTAAGCATGTTAAATATAAGGTATATCAAATATTAAAATAAAAGCGAGAATAATGAGAATAGATGGAGGGGAGGGGGGAGAATTCACCTGGGGTTTGTAGTGGAGCGTCTGACGTTACCAAAGCTGGTCTCTGTCCGCTGAAATCTTTCCAGAGATCCATATAAGATAATAATAAAAGAAACACAAAAGACATGTTTAGTGTTAAAAATAGTCTTGCGAGATTTGATAATAATAGAAATGTGTTCCAGGGCATCTGTTCTCTGAACCCTGAAGACTAAAAGAAAACAATTCCATATATATATATATATATATATATATATATATTTATATATATTCTGAGGTTCGGACCGATCCCAGAATCAATAGCCCAAGGCTCCAGGCTCCCGGCTCCAGGCAGGTGTGGTGCAGGCGGCTTAAATAATTAACTACATGGAGGGAGGCAGAAGTGAAGTCTATGGGTAGTCATAACACAGTGAAGGATACAGGCATCATGTTACAATGTTAAAAGCAAGTAACTGGAGTGAGTAATTGGCCAGTTTGGGTGCTGAGAGTGGCCTGAAAGTGCTAAGGAGACATGGCAGCACATTGATTATTGGACCCCAGGGGTCCGAGCACCGGCTGCAAACACTGGTCTTTAGTTAAAGGCAGAGGCGACAGGAACAGAAGTCACAGCCTGCTGACCTTGACGAGTGGCTGCACACTGGATTCAACAGTTCTGATTCTGGCATCAATAAAGAGATAAAAACAGATTTTTTTTTCTCTCTCTCTCTCTCTCTCTCTGCTCACCTTGGTGGTTTTAATCTTGTTCCCTGTAGCGCAGCTCCAGCCCTTCAGATCAGGAAGAACTTTGCATTCCTCCCCGTCAAGGCACGGATGCATCTGGCACCACCACTTCTGCTCCACTATTGAGGCTGGACATGGCGCAAAAAGGATGAAAAAATGACCCTGTCATTTTAATATTTCAAACCAATATGAAGAAAATCTTGTTGCATGTTCCATTTCCTTTTAGTAATGATTTAAAAGCATTTGGTTGGAATTCTGTAGTGTAATGTCGTGTTGGTTTGTTGTTTCATAACCTTGTCATTGGGCTTTCTCCGGTTCACAAAGATTGCCTCTGGTAGAATTTCTACGGGGCCAATCAGCGAACAGGAGAAGTTGTGAACGATGACGTTGATTTTCTGCGATTTTTTACGTGTTGTCATCTTCCTGTAGTTTTAGCTATACCGGCGGAGGAAGGGAACGAAGCCCTTCAGTCCGAGTTGGTCATGCTTCTTCCAAATATTAAATTAACGTTAACCGCCGCCTCGTTCAGCATTTACACACGTCATGTCCAAACATTAGAAATTAGGTAACATTTAAAATTTCAAGAGAGTTTCAAACACCTCTACGAAAAAAATCATCTCTCAACAGCTGAGAGCCCGGACTCTCTGTATGAAGTGAAGCGTAGAACAAGCAATTGGTTTTGGCCAGGCTGGGTGTTTTAGATTCATTATGATTCCCGTTTACTCTCAGTTTGTACCCGGAAACAAACTTACTATTTAGTTTTCCATTCCACCACTCCATTGAGAAAGCAGGTGGTTCATTTGGATAATACATCTTATGAAGTACATAATAAACATATACAACACATTTTGATACATTTTTCATCAAATGTCTTAAAATATACAAAAGCAAATGACATTTAAATGGAGACATAAATGACCTGAACTGTCCCTAATATTATGTTGCAACAAAGAGGGGAAAATAAATGAAAAGAAAGAGGTGAAAAGGGAAACACTAATTATTTCCACAAGAAACATTGTGTAATTAAAAAAAAAATCTCAGAAAAAACAAATATCCTTAGCCGCTTGATCGCCTGCAATCACCAGCAACTCAAAGAAGTTGGAGTTCAAACCTTTTTTTTTCCTGCTCCTTTTACTTTGTAGTAATCAGAAGCCCCATCCTCCAGCGCATCACATAAAACAAGACAAAGTAATTACTAATTACAATCTATGTAATTTGTGTTGTATCTGAATTTGAAATGCAGTGTTATGAAAAAGAGGAGACAAGTAAAGACTGCCTCAAATGACACAAGAGGAAAGTCAAAGACAAGCTGTTGGATGTAACACTGGTTATGGAATTATTTAGCGGTCAGTGCATGAGTTCAATTTTAGTTTTGATGTAATATTTTTAACCATTGTGAAAAACATGTCGTCTGAAACCATGATAACTCTTTATTTCATGAGCTGGAACATCTAGAGGCGGTGGGAGTTTAGATTTTGCCATCTTGTCATTTCGTGTGTTTCAAGCATATTTCTGCATGACACAAGGAGCCTTAAAGGTGGAATCTCTTCAGATCATCAAAGACGCTACCATCAAGCCATGTCAGAGTCTGACAGCCTTCTTAGGTAAGTGATGTAAGATTTGCTTTTTCTCTGGTAACATCTATTTTGAATATGCAAACAAGTCTCAGCCTCAATATGATGTGTCAGGGTAGGGAGGTGACAGCAGATGTATCTTCAGTCGGCTGCAGTCAGAACACCTCTTCACTCGCCTCCTAAACAAACAGCACAGAGCAGATGTACTGCAGTGTACACTACAATCTGGCGTATTACAGGGGTCATTATCCATGTTTGACAGCCCCCTCCAGCAGCGTTTATGCTTTTCATAATGAAGAGGGGTTTTTTATATATATTATCCAAACACAATACTTCCCCCGCAATGGTAAACTGCAAAGAATGAAGACTTTATGATGGGAGGAAATCAATTTGTGGAACACAAACGTGTAAAAAGAGAGTAGGGTCAACTCCGAGCAGAAGGAGTTTCTATTACAAAAAGCCACAAAGGTTTTTACAACAAAATGAAATGGGAGTATTGGTGATCAAACAAAATGGAGAGGGTAGATTTCACTTAGAGTTAACAGGGCTTTAAAACACTCAGACTGGACACAGAACCTGATTCAAGTCCTGAAATCTTTTAGTTGTCCCTCAGTTCACATTTTTATTTTATGTTCACTTTAAACTCATGAGCTTCGGGAAAAAAAACCTACCAACTGCTTATGTAAGGTTTTAGAAATACGTTAAGTTTAAATCAAAAAATAATTTAGTGCATGTGCCAGTGGGGATTTGTGTTCAAACCGTACAGTTCTGCCAAGAAGAAGAACACTGTAGCCAATTCAGAAGCCAAAAACAGCAGACAGCAGAGAGCCTAAAAGCACAAAACTGGAAACCAAACCTGAAAGCTCTGACTAATGATCAACATGTGGGCTTCTGAACAGTCTTGCCACAAGCTTTACTAATATAACCCTCGCATATTGAAGCCTGTAGAACATTTTAGAGCAATTTTTAGCCTGTTGACTTGCTGCTTACACACTTGAGCATGTACTTAAGAGCAACACTGTTTTCAGGTGGAAAAATCTAAGAAATTGGATAGGGAAGATGTATAAATCACAAAAAACACTTATTTTTAATGCCATGAGGATAGATTTTAAAAAGCATATATTCCTCTACAGAGTGAAGAGGAAATAAACTTACCATGACAGTCACTCCGGTCATGGAAAAAACAAAGTACACCCTCCTGATCCCTTTGATTCAGACAGAATATTCTTGTTTACAAGATCATAAGCCAGTTTGACCAGCTTTATAGAGGGAAAACACTTGGCAGTTTGTGACTTTGGTGAATTCAGGTGTGTGTTTGTATCACAGGTCACACTAGACTACATTATTTTGATCAATGGTGCCAACAGAAATCACAATCTATTTTTACCCATCAATTTTTAAAATGATGGGTGACTGCATTTCATTTTCATTCAGTTTAATCAATATTCATCAATCCGAACAAATAATCTGCATCATGTCATCATCAAGCATTTAACCTTTTCTCTGCAGTGACAAAGTTTTGAAATCAGCTGACATTTCACCAATTGAAGTGGCCAGAAGTCTGCAAGACTCTCTCATATTGCTGTTCATCTTCATCATCCAAGTAACTAAATTCTGTCAGTAACTGGTTGATAGAAGGCAGAATGTTGAACGAATGGTATAGGCATAGTTGAAATACAGCGGAAAAGTACCAAAGACTAATGGAGATCAGATGACGAGGCGTCATAAGATGGTAAGCTCATGAACCCATAATCTCTTTTATGAATGTTCTGTGTTTTGCAAAAACTGGACCATAATTCCTGTTCAATTATGTAAGAGAGTGATTAAATCAAAGAAAACCACTTGTTTAAAGTTCTTGCTGATACAGGTGACTCTACAAGTCTAAATTATGGGGTGTATGTAGTTTTTTTCTCATTTCTCCTCTGATTTTTTTTCTCCCCATGACGGCCTTTTCATTTTTTCCATCCTAAAATTCCCAGACGGCAGTTTTCTTAGAAGTCTGGAGGTTCATTTATCTTCATATGAGGAGGAGCTTGTCTCACACGAAGAGGAGCTAAAGGTAATCCCTGGTCGTAGAGGAAAGAATAATTAAAAGGTTAAGTGCTTATCATTTTTTCTCTCCCTGAGATCAACGGAGGGGCTTTAAACTGAGACTGGTGGCTCACAGCTCTAATTTGCAGAAAATGTCAATACTAAAATGTCAGGGAATAGGTCAAACCCGAGCTATCCGGAGTTTCGCCAGAAAGCAACGCTTTTCAGACCAAAGTGAAGCTGCCACCTTGGCACAGTCTGGGAGTCTGGCATATTAGCATGCTAAGAGATCCTCTGGGTCACTGACTCATTCAGGCCTAATGAAGCCTTCAGGAGTACCTCTCTATAGCTTCTGGATTCAACTTGAACATTACTTTGTGTAGTCTTACTCATTTTAAATGATCAAGCTAAAAAAAAAAACTAAAAACAAGAGCAAATTGTGATTACAAAAAATGCCTTTACGGGTGTTTTCAAACCTGATAGTTCAGTAGACTCGGTTCGACTTGGAGATAAAATTGTGACATTTGTTTAATTTCCATCTGATGCAGTTTTCTATCACACTGCATTGTGTCAAATGAGCCAAACCCTTGAAAAACCTGTTTACGTCCTCACCTGTGGGGGCGCTGCCCCAAGAGTCACTTAAGAAAACGACACAAAAACCTCTGAAGAAGACACTGAGCACAATTTCCTTCTTCATGAAACAGAAACAACAGAGTGGAGTCAGACTTTAGCTGTTGTAGAGTTTGTCTTTGGCAATAGACCACAAACAACTTATTTCGCTAACACTTGACTTGGGTGTTTGATTTGGTTGCATTTACCCAGAATGCCCTGCACTACAGTTTGCTTCCGCTTAGCATTCACATATGTATTTGAACCACATCAGAGGTCATATCAACTGAACTGAGACCTAGTTTTGCAGGTCATATTTTTGGTCCACATCCAAGTTTGATTGCTCATTCACACCTCCCCAAACGAACCAGACTTACTAGGCAAACAACGGTGTTGCGGACTGAACAGGGCTTGTATGAATGAATAGTGTCCTTGAATCCTTAAAAAAGCTTAAGTTCTGTCATTCAAAAGTTTGAGTCATGCACTAACATCTTCATTGCTTTCTGTGGCTAGGTGGTTGAGGCTACCGGTAACTAGAGGCTAATGTACCCTTGGTAGCTAGCTCTTTGTGTCTATCAAGGTGATGGACTCGACACATGGTGAATGACGGCAACAGACAAAGGTCATCGTCATTCAACATGTGAATCGATACCAACAGCAGTGCTATCACGTCCACTGTGTTGGATCTCTGCCTCTTTGTGCTAGTTCCATTGGAAATGAATGGAGAGGGAGCAAAACGAGTCGGGTCCATCCGGCACAAATGTACTGTGAGAAGAATGAAGCCACAGCCAAGAGCCAGAAACAAACGCCAGAAATTAAAATTTTTGGTATGCTTGGTTATAATACAACAGAATCCTACAATCTTATATATATATATTTATACTTTTTTCAGTTTAAATTTAATTCAGGCTGGCATTAAAAAGTCTTACATTTGACTTCCTGAAGCCTGCAGATATCTTATTTATGTGACATAATGCAGTAATAATGTAAACTGAAGGAATATTAAGAAGGGAAAATTGAGAAACAAGTGAAGTTCATGAGCGAATCAAGAATTTGAACTCTTCTCTCACATCCACTTATAGATTTTATAACCTCAGTTATTTTAAGCTTCATATTTCTCCCCTTTTTCAAGCTGCATACAGACGTGCTGAGGTGTGACCTGGAAGCTAATTTGCATCTTGATACATTAACAGGTGTAAATGATCCGATCCCTCTCATGTGAGTTGGCTCTCAGTACGGTTCCTTTAACGGTAACAATAACAGTTTTAATGTACAAATGATTTTTAAAAAAGTTGACACCAGAACACGTTCCTCTCCAACAGCCTTTCAGTATCTTTCAGACTTTTCAAACTGAGTGTTCAGGAAGCTGTGATGAGATCAGCAAGTCTATTCCTCAAGACTTGTGCAAAGAAGCATCAGCAAAAAAAAGCAGAAGAATTCTATCTATATCTATAGAATAGAAGATTCCTAATGAATAATTGACTGAGTGGACTGTACCATCGACGCAGGACGGGGCGGCTCTGGTGGTACCGGCCACTTGGCCCGGAAAGCAGGAGCACTTCACTGTTTGCGACCGCTCCTCGATTTTGTTCTTGTTGCAGCAGCGGTGCAGCGCCACCACCTCACAGGTCCCCGTCCGGACATGGTGCGCAGCTGTGGGGGATAGAGAAAAAAGGAAGAGGGAGGAATTACCCTCAACATGCACAGCATCGGCCTTTGACTAGGCCTGAAACGGATGGCTCTCTTTGGTCTTCATTACATTATTTTTGTCACTAAACACAGGAAAGGCAATCACTAAATTACCTTTAAAGGGAATGTAATTGTTCTATGTGAATATGCACATATGTATCCATATCCCATGAACTTTCATACATTCTGTCATGATACAACCACTGAGATTAATGGAGACATATAACGCAAAATTCACATTTTGCACATTTTTGTACTTACATTTCAGTTTCTACTGCTTTCAAAATAAAAATTATTTGGTCATTTTTTGGGACTGATGTTTATTGTCTGGAAAACGAGCCATTTCAAAAACCTCCGGATTGTAATGAGATGAATCAGCAGGCACTGTCCATAACCTAGCAACACCAGCGCCGCCCAGCCTGTCACCTAGCAACACAAACTGAGCTCCAGCATGTTTATATATACAAACTGGTGTATGCGCTGAATAATGACTTGAGTTTTGTTGCTGACTTACCATCCAGAAACCACTTGCTGCATTCTTGTTGGTTGTACAGGAGGCTCCACTTCTGATTTTCATAGACATACGGCAATGTAGTTATGCATTTGTTTGCAGACATTTTCAAGTGCGAGTGTAAACGCTGAGTTGGGGGGCGGGATGGCCAGCAGCAGATTTAGAGTGATGAGAGACACAACTAATATCACATTATCTAAGAAGGATTTTATGCAAATAATAATAATAATAATAAACATATTTTGTAGTCCATATACAGGTTAAACACATCCTAACCTGTTCAAGGAAGCATAATAGGTCACTTTTGTGTCACTATTGTCACTGTTATTATGTAATTTATGCATAGTCCAGTAGTGGAAGACCAACAGATTCTGCTAATTTTGTGTAAATGAATAATTTCTGATCAGAATTGTAAGGGGTGTGTTTAAAACTAGCAGTGTGGACTTCGATCAGTGAAAAACCAGCGAGTGTTGGACATACTGGACTCCAGTCCACTGGAGAGGGAATTCACATCTTTTGGACTAGAGACACAGCTAAAAGGTGGCGGGAATGTGGCCCTCAAGGACCGGATTGCAAACCTCTGAAGTTTTTCAAATCCTGAAATCTTTTCAATGCCCCCCTGCATTGAAAAGATTTCAGGATTTGGAAAAGTATGATACAATAAATGTGACCTTATTTAAATAGTTCCTCAGAGGAAGGAAGCTTTTTTTTTTTAACAAAAAAACTTCAATATGTGAGGAGGAAAGTACAGCTCTGCAGTATTTGGAGCCAATTTCCAGATCACGCTCCATTGTCTGAATTATTTAGAGGATGAGCTTTCCCATCCTGTTTTAATTGCATGTGACATTTTCATGAGGTGTCTTTTTTTTCGCTGCAGAGGGACTATCTGCTGCTGGGGTAAACAGAAAGTGTGGAAATGACAGCATGAGAACCGTTTCTTAATTGTTCACACTGTAAGATCTCAACGGATCCCGTTAATCAGCTTCAGGTTCCTGGACTGAAGGATGGAAACGGTTTGACTGAGGATTTAATGGAATCGTCATCTTTGCTCAAAAAGATTCACAAAATAATGTGACAAACTATTCAGTAGCTTTTTGGATTAAAGCTAACTAAGCTAATTTCTTCTTCATTTTCTCCAAACTGGGCTGTCCAATGACATTCGGACTTATTTGCAACATCACAGCCACAAACTTAGTGGTCGATGTTTATGAAGTAGAAGAAAAACGATTCATGGTCTATAATTTATACAGTTGAATTTAAAAGTTTACACATTTTTTTGAAGTATTGCATTAGAAAAGGTTGATGGAAACTGCAGAATTTAAAATGACTCCCTAGATTTTGCAAAAAGGTTTTTGTGCTCGCTTGAGGTGGTTTTCCAAAAGAAGTGCACTAAAGGAGACAGGTTTGCTGAATAAGGTCTGATGTAACAAACCTTCTCATCCACAGCTCAGGGGGGAGATCTTACTCCATTTTTCGGAGATGTATACTCCGTGCTACTTAGCAACCTCCACTTCCTGTTTACTACAGCCAAGCGTAGCGTCAACATCAGAGAAAATTACGCTTTGCGTAGCCTGGTTGATTCGCTCTAAACCAGTAGACGGGAACACGGCTAATTCACATTTTTAGCTATCGGCACTGGCGCTGATGGTCACTTTTTAAAATATCAATATCAGTTCGATAAATAAAACTCAGCTGATATTAATGAGCAATATTAATTTTTATTTTGTTGCCGTTTATTTCTACACTGGTCATGCATGGCTTCAATTGGAGCCATACATGACCAGTGTTCACTGACTTCACTCCTGGACTCTGTTCACTGATTGTGCTGGTTTTATTTATTGGGGATCAAAATAAAAGGTGCCTGAATTCAAATACGTACAAAAAAAATTAGAAGTTGGACTAATTTCATTCCACTTCAGAATTACACTCTCAAAATCCTAATAAATACTCTACAGTTTGTGAAAGGCCTTGTGCTTAACTGCTGTCCGCCTTAAACAAATAAGAGAAAAAAGATGCCAGGAAACTACAGATCCAGTATTAAAAGCAAAGGAGCAGGAACAGAAGTGCTGTTCTGATTATACAGTCATTTGCTACTTTTGATAACCTGCCTCCTCTTACAATCCCACCTGTTTCTCTTGGAGCATTAAAAACGACGCAGGTAGTCGAGCTAAATTAGTGAGAGCCTTCCCCATGCGCTGGCTGCCAAACACGGAGCGATATGAAAGACAAACACGCGGCGTACCGAACCGCCGCAGATGCTTGAAAGAGAATTTCTGCCAGCAGTTTCACGCTTAGAGGCTGTGGTGTTTTGACTAGATTTGGAGTTCCACTTGGATGCCTGCCCAGATTCCCCTGCAGCAGCAAAAACACGCAGGGAAAGTGCTTCACGGAGGAATCTCTGCGTTCTGGTCCTGAACCCGCTGAGAGGAGACCTCACGCTGCCGTTTGCTCCTTCTCTCATCTCTTTTTCTCCATTCTTGTAAGATGACAGCGTGGAATTTAAATAGCGGGACGCCGCGTCCTGGTGGCTAAACATGCATCTGTTCCCAGCTGGGGCCTGCATCTCGCCAGTAACATCCATCCATCCACCCATCCATCCATCCACCCATCCATCCATCCTCTCTCCTGGTGTTTACTGCTGCTGTCACGCTCACGGTCTCCCAGCAATGACACAGAGAAAAGGCAGCCATGCATGGAAACTTTCAGACATGTTTCCGGAGAAAGTCTGGGGGACGTTATTAATACTTGATGTTGGAAATGGCAGAAAGTTTAACATTTACTGTACTTTGAACCGAGCTGGAGATGTTTTATTGAGGAAGTCGTAACGGCGGTGTTTATAGGAGACACATGGACCGGGTTGTGTGCTGGTAAACTGGAGGTACAGAATGTTCAGAGATTCACTTCTGATATTTCTAGGAACGCCTTTCAGTCATTCATATTTTTGAATCTCAATAAAAAATGGATTATAATCTCTAATAACTATTCTTTGCTTTTGTCCACTGTAGTTTGCTTTGAAGGCAGCAGTTCAGATGTTTTTTGTCGCATGAGTTATGATTTTCTGTTTTGGAAAAACTACAGAAACAGGCAAAAATGGTCAGTGATATGATTTGTAAGTAGACCAGAGTGTGTGTCATTGTAAACTGCATTTATAAATATGTCATTGTGAGGGATTTACCCCCTCCCTCACAGGTGCTGTTTTTGTACTTCCTATATTCTAATTTATCTGGTAAATGTATTGCTTTTGATTGGAGGAAGCAACTTGTTTTATTTAATATTTTGTTTTAATCATTCTCTCTTCTCTTTGAGGTCACCTGGTCATGTGTTGCCATGGAAGCGCGCCCATGAGCAGTGCTGACAAGGACCTGGTATTTTCAATCAGCCTCACTGGGAAAATCCATTGTTTGAGAGGGATGGGAGATGCTTTTTGGATTTTCTTTGGGCCCATATTGTTTTTGTTTTGAAGTTAGTTGCAATTATGTAAATATTTTTCTAGGAATATAGTTTAGTACAAATGTTTTTTTTCTACCTGGAAATGTAAATGTCTCCACCCCCTAACTAGTCCTGGTAGGAGCCAGTGCTTTAAAAGCCAGGTGGTTTTAGATCAGAGGGAGACTCTCCCTCCTGTTGTTTCAATGCATTCTGTGAACTGGAATGAAATGTTTGAAGAACTGCATAAAGAAAAAAAAAATTCAGAGATCTACAATTGCTGGATTCTGTTTGATTTTTCATCGCAAACCAACAGTCATACATTAAAGCAGCAGTACCAGAAGTTCTACTTGTGTCTAATAATTACTAGAAAAAGAAAATAGATTGTATTAATATCTGTGTTAATATCACCACACACAATTTGAACCTTAATGCAATGAATTTTGTTGAATGTAGATGCTAATTTATTATTAAATGTGTCAATACATGTTGCTGGAGCTCCTTATAAATACGTTATACAAGTTTTTTGTGTTTTTTCCCCCTTTTTTTAACATTGATTTCTACAGTCAAACATTAAAAAAAAATTTCTACAATATCATATTTTATATGTTGCATGTTAAAGCTGTATCCTTCAGGGATGAATGAAGTGAGAATTCAAGTTATCAATACGTTAGAAAGTTCAAGGTAGCATGTATCGCTCCCTGAGGGACACCTGATATTGTAGTATGAGAGCTGTAACTTTAAAGTGTTAATTTTTGATTAATTAATTACATATTTCAACTTTTTTAACGCAATTAATAGCTGTTTTTCACGGAAGTCAGAAATTAAAAGTGAGAGATTGAAATCAAGAATTCTTGTGCTTTTGTGGCCCTGATCCTCTTTGGTTTAAAAATAAGTTCCGTTTCCAGAAACAGAAACTATGAGACCCTCTTGTCGAAGCAACCTGGTTTTTGCTTTATTTTTCCATCTGTGGCACTAAATCAGCTTTCAGCTAAAAAGAACAGTTTCTTCTTCTCTCCTGGTGTGGAGCTGAAAAGATTCTACTCAAGAAGGGTTTATACATCGGTCTCTGGAGAGTCTGCCAAAGCAGAACGCACACTTTGTCTTATTCATGAAGCTGTTGGGAATGATAATGTGATCATTGCATAAGTTTGTATGCAGCACCGGGTGCACCTTCCACCTTCTATGTGGGGGAATTTTCCAAACACTGATTTGAGATTGTGAAAAGCCTAAAAAGTGGAGTATGGGCGACGTCTGGCAGAGTTCTTCTTCCTTATTTTTTTTTTACATAACTCATTTTTTACTGCAAACTGCAGAAAATGGAAGGCGCAGAGGAAGCAATGATCTTTGGAGCGGGCAGCATCGGCTATAAGTCAGAACATCAAAGTTCTACATCATCGCAACGTTAACAGCGGTATGCAAAGCACCTCAGGTGATATACTGCAAAGTGAATCGGTGGCTTCCCGCGCGGCGCCCCGGACCCACTAATACTTGAAAATAAAGAGCAAGAGCTGTCAAATATATTTCGCTCCTCGCAGGTTCAAGGCCGCCCTGTACAAAGTATGTGCTTTGATTTTTTTGCTAAGTGATTCGCCGTCGCGGAGGCTGAAAATCAAGGCTGGAAAGAGTCTGCGGGGATCGGCCCGGTGCGGCTTGAAGGTCAGAATTTAAACTCTTTCCTCCCACTTGGCCAGCTGGACGTAAAGTATGAAAAATTCTGTTCGGAATGGGAAATTCCACATCAGAAGTGGCCTTGCTAGATTTATAAATATATATATAAAAAAAGAAGAGATTTTCCAATTACAAAGAGGGTTTGTTTGCTGCTTTTTACGAGGTTTTGCTGGAGTCGTACAACACTCTCCACATTCACTGACCCTGGTGAGGCTGAAGAAGCCTCAAAACAAATGTACGTTTTATCGTAGCAGCTTAATCTCACACTAAGAAATACTTTTGTTTTTATCTAACTAAAAATGTATCCAACAGGGAAATGTAAATAGTTAAAAAAAAAATATATATATATATGGTATATTTTGATACACATTAAAGAAAATTACCATGTTTTTCAATTTAACATGTTTTTTTCTTTTAAGAGCATTCAGAAAATATTTATTGGTATTTGCTTCCTAATTCCATAAGGTATGCAAAGACATAATAGAAAAGCCTTTCTTTAGCTGATCTTCAAAATAGGAAAGATAGGAGAACATGCCATAAACACCCTGCAAGAAGGTACTTCAGGCTGGGTGTTTCTGTGTCTATTATGCTTTTGAGAAAAAAATACTTATTAGTTTATTAGTTTGTTTGTTTTTTATATGCAAAAGTTCCAAGCTGGAACCTTTGTATTCGCATGTTTCTCGTACACCCATAAATCTGACGCACCAGCCATGGGATTCATTTTTGCTTCAAGAAACGATAACAAGAGATGCTGGAAAATACTTTTAATTAATAGAATGTTTATATGCAAAACATAAAAGTATTAACTGCATTAAAACTTTTAGCACGTTAAAATCTGTGTAATAATAGTTCTGGCAAATTTCTAATACTTAAAACATGGAAGGAAAATTAAAGCAATCTTCCAATTTTTTGCGCAAAAATTTAAAAAAGTTTCTATTTTAACATTTTGATTTCATTACTGACTTTTGATATTGAAAAAATAAATAAATTGCCAAAGCATGCTTTACTGTATCCAATTTGAAAAAGTGTGTCTCTAGGTAATAACGCTTTTTTTTTTTTTTGCTTTCAAAACCACCTCAGAAAAGCTTCCTGCACACATGCAAATGTCTGCTGTCACAATTGCATCAAACTGTTCCCTCTGCAAAACAAACCAAAACGTCTTGGACATACAAGCCTCTCATCATGCCAAGCCATGCAGGTGGCACAGAGACACACCGTTCACATTCGTAAAGCCAATGTTTTCCAGGAGACGGGGGATGGCGATGCCATCCCAAATTTGCGCAGAAAGTCACTCGGCTTTAATGAAAACAGAATCACCTATGAATCAGATGAGTTTCTGCAGCAAAACATGTTTACATCCTGACATGGATGGCAAAACTGCCTCCTGTTTCTGCACTAATCTGGTTTTCCATCAATACCACTGCACACTCCATGCACAACTACGTTACATATGAAAAGACTTGGTGAGATAAAAGTTGTTGAATGTATTTGACTCTGTAGGGTGAAGGAAAAATAACATATTAAATGTATATTGCGCTATAGGAAATCTTAGACGATGTGTTCAAGTGGTTTTTAAACTTTTTTATAACACATACAACCTCACTTCACCGTTTTAAAGTAGCGCCATAATGATGTTTTATAACAGTAGAAAAGGTGAGAAATGTTTTTTATTCTTCTATATAAATATATGTGGATATGGTTTAACTGTAGAATCCATTTCTTCTTCAAAATCTGATTTATCTAGTACCACCTAGGAACAAAATAACCCAAAATTTTAAGGGAGTTTTCACACCTGATGGTCCGGTAGACTCGGTTTGATTAGAGACCGAAGTTGCAACATTTGCTACATTTCCAGTTGCTGTGGTCCTCTGTAAATCTGCACAGTCAAATTAACTAAATCCTTTGAAAAACTTGTTCAACTCCTCACCTGTGGTGGCGCTGTACCAAAAACAAATCACGAAAATGACATAGAAACCTCTGAGGAAGATACTGAGCGCAACTTTCTTCTTCAAGAAATGCTAACAAAAATGGAGTGGCATTGGATATTAGCATTTTGGAGGATTTCTCTGGTTCTTTTCTCCCGCTAGAACCATCGAGTGTTTTGGTTACCCAGAAGGTCCAGGGTTATAGTCAGCTACCTGCATTTGGAGCGGTCTGTGGTCTACTTGGCGTTCACATTGGCATTTGAACCGCACCAGAGTTCACTTCAACTGGACTGAGGCCGAGGTTTATAGGCAGACCAGAGTTCACTTTTTGGTTGCTTATTTATTAACACCTCTACAAATGAATCGGATTTTCAAGGCCAATGAACTAGAGTTTGATTAAAGCGGACTGAACAGGGCGGGTGTGAAGGCACCTTCAGAGACAAAACTGGATTTGAGCATCTAGAACAAAATCCTAGAAGGAAAACCTGAAAAAGCTCTAAAAGACGTGAGCCTGGGACAGATGCTCAGCCCGGAGCATTAAGCTACTGCAGTCCACAGCATGTGCTGAGATGGTTCAGTCAGATCCAACAGAGGAATTGCATCTGGACTGACTGAGGTTGAGTTATTTAAAAAGAAGAAATAGGAAAACATTCTTCAGCCTCATCATTTTCAAATGGTCGACACCGGTACGCAGCGCTTTGCGTTGGTCTATAGCGTCAAACCCCAATACGTTAAAGTTTGTGGTTGTAATGTGACAAAACGTGGAAAAGTTCACAAGATGGAAATGCTTGTGCCAGTCACTGTAGCAGGCTGCAAGAAAATTGCTCACTTTGCATATTTCTGCCGGACCATGCTGCGCTGCGTTCGCTCTCCCTGCCAAATTACTGACTCACTCTGCTTTCCCAAGAATAATGCCTTCCTCCCAGTCAGATGTGACCTTACCGCCATGTTTCCATGGGAGGAAGAGTCCAGGTGCTGACAGCCAAGAGAGAGAGAAAGACAGAGAGCTTTTCCTCCCCATTTCCTGCATAATAAAAGCAGTTGTTGCCTTCGTGTCTGCGGGGCTCACCTGTCGTCCCTTCTGTCGACTTGGACAGCTCCAGGACTCCGACCACGAGCACCATAACAAGAAGAGCCCCTTTGCTTCTGATCTGCATGCACCGCTCACTCATCCTGGGACAGAGAGGAGAGAAAGGTAGGTTCAGATCAGCAGACAAAATGTTCACCAGGCATAGTTAACCAAGTCAGGGTTAGGGGTAACTGAATCGTTTTGAAAACCCGTTCCTCCCCCTCGCCTGTGGTGGCGCTGCACAAAGAACTACTAAATAACCTAAGGATTACTAAAGGAAGATGGGAATGGATGCAGACAGAACTCAAGCTAAAGTTACCAGGTGAGAAAAGCTAGAAACACAACGGGGGGAAGCTAGAAGAACTCAACAAAGAAATAACTGGAACCACTAAAGGAAGGTAAACATAGACTCAGACATGTAAGAATATCTGAACTTATGAAATAAAAATAAATAGAAACACTATGGGGTGACTGAAATAAGGAATAACTAGGAGGATGTCTATCTTTCTTTAGTAACTATAATCACTAAAGAAAGACAGACATAGGCTCAGACATATAAGAATAACAGAACCTAGGGTAACTAAAACACTAAGAAGGACTGAGAATTGTCTTGTTCTTGCTTTCCTTATTTTAACCACAATATAACCACAAATAATAAAAGTAAAATGGCCTTGAAGGGCTTAACCTAAAGTGAACTAAAACATAATTAATTATAAATAAGATGAAAAGCAAAATCAAACCCAAAAACCTAGAGTCCTGACAGAAGTAACACCAAATCCCAGCTGAGTTGAAAAAAAGCGTCTTCATGGATGCAGAGCAGAGAGGATGTTCAAACATCTCTTCTCTTTCGTCATAACAGTGAAGGATCAGTTAGACTTTCTGATATATTTGTAAACTTGAAATAAGACAAAACTAACTTATAAGTGACTTTTCAGCAAGATATGCTTGTCTAGAGTCAATGAAACTTTGATATTGATGAAAAAGTTCTAGTTCCATCTTATAAGAGAAATAATCTGCTGCCTATGGAACTAGTACATTTTCATCAATAATAAGGAATTATTGACTTAAAACAATCTTTTTTTGCACTCAAAACTAGACCAAAAATATTTGGTAAATTTTAGTGTTTTTGCAGTAGTGAGAACTGTATCGTCTATTTACTCGGGTTGTCTTTGTGTGATATTTAAGTTTGATGACATTTGGTGATTTGACACATTTAGGTGTGACAGAAAACAGAATCTGCAGAGGAAACAAACACATGAAGTCCTTTTTCACTGCACTATCATCAATGCTCATGACACCCTGTGCATCTGCAGCTTCAGCCCTTTTCCTCCTACTTCTAGGAGGAGTGATGGGCGGCAGGTGAAGAGCTGCTGCTTCCGCACCGAATTCATCTCTCCGAAAGTACGTCCCTTCCCGCCGCATTTCCCTCTCCCTAATGAAGTGTGCATGAAGCCGAGGCCGCGCTGCGTAAAACCATCTGGCGCGGGCCGTTACCACTGACAGGCCACGATCAAATTTCAAACAAGGATGCAGGAGCGGCACGGTGATTACCGGAACAACCGGCGTATCGCATGGCGTTACAAGCTGCGTTTCTGCCTCATTTGCCTCTCATCCGCCGGCTGCACTGACATATAGATCAGCTGAACCTCATCAGGGATCTCAGATTATTTGTGTAATTAAGTTTATTTTCGCCGGGCAAACATGACCTTATATGAAGGTTTTGTTGTACCCAACAGAATCGCAGAGGAATTCTGAGTGAGAGGGGAAAAAGAAAAACCAGACAGAGATGTTTTAGTGTGTTCTGCAATTAGACACTGACGCCTGTCATGAACGTGTTGTTGAAGGATGAGTTTATATTACCATCTTCCTGTTTGCCCATTCTTAAAAACTCACTTCTAAGACAAATTATTGTTATGAATAATAAACATGTAAGATGTTTCCTGGATTATTTAACTTCAATAGCAGGGGAGAGAAAATATGATCATAAGTAAAAATGAATGTTACAGTTGGCATGTAATGAAGCAACTTTGTCATTCTGATGGATTAAAAGTCAAACCCTTAGAAGAGTAGTTGCTACAGAAAAACATTAAAATATAAAAAATGATTCAGAAAACTCAGTTCAAACTGCAGACTATATTTGACATTCACATGCTGGGGAGGACTTTGTTCATATAACATATCTATAAGGGCAAAGTTTGTCAACATATCGATGAGGACCAACATTAGCCAATTTTTAAACATATTGGTATTGGTATTGTTGTCTTTTTTTTAGCATAAGGTATTGGTCAATGTTAGTAATTTTTTAACACGTGTATCAGCCAATGCTAGTCATTTTAACATATCATTTTGGCCATTGTTAGTCTTTTTTTAGCAAATCGTTTCAGTCCAAGAAGTAAAACTGGGCCGATACTAACGGTCAGCATTGATTTCCAGCTTTTTGCAGTTCGTGTTTCTGGAAGCAGAGGGGAGAAAACAAATACTAACCATGGTATCTGTTTGATCATGTGACAGTGATTGTGATGCAGTGAAGGATTGTGGGAGTTTTAACTGAAGCTAGGAAGCCTTTCTAGGTGTCAAAAGTATAGGGAAATGTATAAAATATCGGCACATATTGGTTATCAGGCACACGAGCAACATCGGTATTGGACATCGGCCCAAATTTTCAGATCAGTGTATATCAGGTAAATGCATCTACATGCAGTGAGGGGTGAAATTTGTTTTTTTTAGAAACTTTCATGATAAGACCAGAAAGCACATCACTGTCACAAAAAAACGTGAATGAAAGGGTGAAATTCTGCAGGTAGCAGAACGATCCAGTAAATGATGTCACAACTCAAAGTTTGAGGGCAACAAGGAAGAAAAGACGAAAGTTGTTTTTACTTTAATAAATTATTTTTCCTTTTTTTTCTCACATCATACAGCAAAGCAGAAATATTTTTTTTGGCTTCCCAGCGAACACAAGGTAACTGGAGAGATACGTAGAGGGAAATTGACCCGGCTGTGGAGTGTGATAGCCATGTAACGGTATGGCGTGTGTATTTTCTCAAGTGGCCTTCAAGCTATAAACCTATTATCTGCCTGCTGTCTCCTAATGTTCATGGGAACAGATTTATAGTTGGCGTTTGCTCTCTGAAATGGAGGCAAGGCGGAGATGGTGGCCGGTCGACGTTTCTATGTAATTCACAGCAATGAGTATGTGTGAAGAAGAAGAAAAAAGAAAAACAGTCAGCGGTGACTGAGAGCACGGCAGAGCGCCACGCGGCGTCATTTGTTGACTGCCGTCTGCGCGCGCTGCTCTGTAAATGACATCTCATGGTCTCTGAAAGCACCGTGTCGTCAGCGGTGCGCGAGTCACCTCGTATTTGTTACACTTTGAGGCCGTTTTATTTTTTAACCTTGACTGGGTGGTTCGTATCAACCTCAGAGACGCACCGCACATTCTTATCTGGAGGGAAACATAATAGGATCCAGCCAGAGTTCATTTGACATTTTGAACACTGTTTAAATGTGCTGTGTGTGTGTGTGTGTTTGAGAAAGAAAGAATATGTGTGTATGTGATCCCAGCGAACACATACAGACTGAATATCAAGCAGTTGGTTTGACTATGTTATTTACATGCCTTCTGCATATGTTGCTCTTGCATTGCAGTGAGAATGTTTTAAGAGATTATTTCTGTTTTTGCATTTTTGTAACATTTAACCAATTCTCATTATCAAAAAGAAAAATCAATTTACTTCATTTCATAGCATAAATATCTATTTGATCAAGTAACATTTGCTAGTTGATTAAATGTTCATTTATGAGTCGACTGTGAAAATACCAAAATGTTTTAAAAGTTAAAGTTCAATTTCAAAAAGCAAAAAAAGTGAAAAACATTTCCCTGTGATTGAACGAAAAAATCAGATCGCCCCCTGCAGTCTGACAAACGGTTCTGCATCTTCCTCCTGTACAATAAAGTCAAACAAATTACAATTTGTTTTTGTCGCTCTTCAAGCCAAGTGAGGCTGTTTATCTTCTATGAAAAAACACACAATGGCAGCATCTTTGGTAGTTCTTCTTCTCTTGTTATATTGTTGTGTAAAAATAGTTGAAATTGGTCAAGGAAAGACTAATCATTTTGAGGCAGCTCTTTCTATTGGGTGAAACAGCAGCAGAAACAAGACCCAACACACACCACAGGTCCAAATCCAATTGTTTAACAAAAAAAAAAAAAACACCCATAGGAAAAAAAAAGTCTATTTTAGTGTGGCCTAGTCAAATCCTGGATTTTAGATGGCAGTAAAGGTCATTAGTATAGCATTTCCAGCTATCTACAGCTAAATAAAACACAATACAATACAAAGTGATTATTGTGAATTTGTTCTGAATATCCAGTGAAATATGGACTCAAACATCAAAGAAAATAACAAAAATCTGCTTCCTGACATTCTTCTGTTATTTTACTCGAGCTGAACTTGGCGTTTCATCGTACATTTAATGCGCCACATAACGGAGGACTCAAATTAGCTTTTGGGGAGAAACAAAGTCAAAACCTTAGCTGGAAAATTTCTCATTATCATTTCAGTCTGAGAACATCTTCTCTGTGTGTAATGTATGCATGCACAGAACAGAGCCTTCAGATAAACACATAATGATATGCAGATGACTGCCATAAGCAGGAAACATGAAATGCACGGTGAAGTAAGTAAGGAGGCGAGCAGAAACAAACACTAATAAACCCAAGTATAAATGAAAAGTGTAATTATCTCCCCGACTGTCATGGTGCTTAGGTGGCTGCCAGGAGGCAGCGTTCCTGCTCCACCTGAGGACTCTTCACTAGTCGTGTAAACAACCACACATCTCATTTCAGCTGAGCCGCTTTAGTATTCGCTACGATTTGCCTGCTCCGGTTCACCGAGTCAGGTTGGCTGTCCTCTGGTCCCGTGGCATCGATGGGTAAATTAGCTTAAAACGGAAGAAAACAACGTTCAGGTTCTGCTTGGGCTGCAGCGGACGAAGGGGTAAACAATTTTATGAAATGATATGAAATGAATTTATTGGCAGGTCCTGTTTCCCATTGTGGTTTTTCCTGAAAAACACATAAAATAAAAAATCGATTGGGAAAGTTTAGCGGGGCGGTGCAGCGTTGCCGGGAGTCCACATCGACTTTATTGCTTCTGGTGGAGAAATAACACTTTTCCACAGACGCAATATATGTGACCCCTAAACTTGACATGCTGTCCAATATATTTTCTCACCTGTTCTGACACTGAGAGAAAACAATATATCAAAACATTTCCAGTTATGCCCCTTTATTCCTCTGCAGCTGGCAGGAAGGGGCTAGCAATAGCATTGTTAGCTGGCTGCTGATGAACTTCAGCTGTTTTCACACCCAGTAATGACACAGAGGTGAAACCATGAATGATGACTTTATGAAAATCAGATGAGTGAGCTCATCTGATTTTCAAATAAATGTCAAATTTATTTGACATTGGTATGTCAAATAAATTGACATACCAATTTATTTGGTATGTCACATTACATACCAAAGACGTAATGTTTGGTATGTGTTTGGACACATAGTCACCTTCCTAAAATAATAAAAAACGGAGTGTGTGTGTGTGTGTGTAGTTCCACGTGTAGCTAATTGGTTCCCACTTCACTAAGACAAAATTAGAACGAGTGTTTCTTCTTTCCATTTTTTTGTGTACCGGCAGCCCTCTTTCTAAATGAGTCAATACCTAATTAGGTTGAGAAGTTCAGAGTTTTGCTTTCGACATTATCTCACGATGTTTAAGATAAGCCCCTCCTGTTCATATTATCCACCCACAGCCATTTCAGCAGAACTGGAACTGCGTTGCTCTGGTTGGAGATTGGCTCCAAAAGTCTCCGGTCTGATCACTCGAGGGGGGGGGGGGGGGGGGGGGGGGGAAAATCCAGGGGTGAGATAGGGAGGAGGAAAAAGTAGAGTAGGAATGAGCTCTTTGGAAAATAAACAGGGTGTACGG
>CAEFZY010042107.1:0-12717 GCA_903066815.1 Brachyrhaphis roseni
ATTAATAAAGTTTGACTGACCTATCTGACTGTTTTGTTGACATTCCCTTTAGCGCAGCTCCTTCTAATGGATGCATAATGTAGCCTCAGCCTCTATTGTAGCGTCTATTCTATGCGCCTTATAATGCGGCGCCTTATACATGGAAAAGTTTTAAAATAGGCCGTTCATTGAATGTGCGCCTTATAATGCGGTGCGCCATTTTCATATTTTGTAGGCAATCATTATGCTTACATATGTAATTTTTGTACAAAATGAAAATAGAGCATGTTCTATTTTTATTGAGTATCGCAACATTTCCATAGAACCATAAAAAACAAGAAAAATCAGATGAAAATATATTTTTATCTTCAAAGTAGTCCTGAAAGCTTGGATTTTTTTAAATGTTTTTTTTTATATCTTCCAGCATTGATGTATGTATGTATCTATGTATCAAACCATTAATGTACTCTAAATAATTAAAATCACAGTTTATTATCACATATTTGTTTCTTTAAAGAGGTTGGGGACCAGAAACAAACGTAATGAGTAGTTTTGCAGTGCATTCTCATCTGTCATGTTTGCTCTGCTTTAATCTAATTCTAGTTTGTTTGTCTAGAAAGTCCAGTTTGTTTCTGGAGGTAGGAATGTGGAATCAAACTCTGATGCAAACAGAACTCTGCGAACTCCTAAAAACATCGGTCTCGGTTCGGTTGACGTGAACTCTGGTCCGATTTGAATCCATATGTGAATACCAAGCAGGAAGGTGTCCATAGCACAGTGCATTCTGGGTAAATACAACCAAGACAAATGCAGTAGTCTCGCGCTATCGGAAGAAATGGCTCCTGTGAAAACTCCCTTATATGTCTGGCAGCAGTGAAAATCCCACAGAAAAGCAATAAACATTTCCCCCCTGCTTTATGTTCTCAGCTACAGATTTTCATGCTTTTTGATGACTAATAAATCTATCCATAGATCTAGATGCTGCCGCTGCAGCATCCAAAGTGAGATGGATGTCATCTTTTCAGTTCAGACCAGATTTCTCCCCCAAAATGAAGTACAAAACAGAAAAGGAGTATACCTTATCAGTACCGGGCAGTCCCGCTCGGGGCACAAAGGATGTAAGGTTGCTTGTAAAACAAACACCTCACACACATTTACCTTAGACTTTAAAGGACACAGATTAACATCCATCTTCTCCTCAAAGTCTTTGCCTCAGACTCACTGGGGTGATGCAGAATTAATGAGGGAAAACTGCTGGGGAGGTGATGGGCATGAAAGCAACAGACAACGTCTTCTGCTCTGAGAGAATTATTAAAGTGCCGGTTGCCAGGCGGAGACGAGGAGATCAGTGGGAGCCAGGCTCGGCGCGCGTCAGAAGGGAGGCCGAGAGCAGGAAAATATGTTCTGTTTTGGCTCCCGTCATTTAGCACCATCTGCTCGGTCATTTGGGTGTTTGTGTTTGCTTTTTTTTCCCTCCCCTGTAAACTTGACAGGGGGACAAATGCAGCGGGTGTGAAGCAAGATAGGATGATAGATGCTCTCTGCATGCAAAGTGTCAGTAAACAGAGCAGCCAAGATCAAGCAGGGCGCAGCAGGGGAGTACAAGTCAGGAAAAATAAGACACCGTACTGCTCATCATTAAAATGTTATCCTTTTAATAGGAGTCTTCATCTGCTTTCTCTGTTGATTTTTATTTAATGTAAGGCTTTTGACCATGTAGATATAATAATGTCACACTGACTTTTTAATCTTTGGTTTAATAATCTTCAAAAATACTTCAGAAATTAAATTATTGTTTTCTTTTTAATAAATTACACCTAGTGCTAGACCTAGCAATTCTTTTAAAATAAACATAACTGAAGTACTTTAGACATGTTAATGTTAGTTAGGCCTGGACGGTATGGCTCAAAAACACGATATAAAGGCTTTATATCAGTCGATATTGAGAATTATTGATTCGTTTTTTGTTTTAGAAATCTGAAATACTGGTGTCAGTTACTCAACAGGTTGTTGCTAGGTAACCAAAGAGAGAGTGAGTTGCTAGGTAACCGAAGAGAGAGTGAGTTGATTCCACCAACTTTGCGTAGCTAGCTGTGAGAGGTTGAATGGCTAAAGACTTTCCTCTGCCTACATCCCCCAGAATGCTGTGCGGTTCTGGATCAGAGTTCAGTGAAATGATTGAATATTGATACTAATATTGATCATGTCTTGATCTATTGCCCACCACTAATGTTCTAATAAGTTTTAATTAGTAATCTGGCCGCAGTTCCGCTTATGTGCTAATAGCGGAGCTAATGCTTCATTTGGTCTCATCTGTCTAAAAGTAATTATTCCAGAAACTTGGAAGCTCAACTTTTATTCTAGAGAAGAGACCTTCCCTTTTGAAACCTTTCCAAATGAGTCTGATTCTCCTAAAATGGTGGCTGGATCTGAGATGTAGTTTTTGAATTTATTTTGCAATTTCTTTGACCCAACAAAACTGGGGTGAAGTTGACATCCACTCATGGAAAGATTATCAACTCTCTTAAATGTTTTCCACTGATGATTAACCCTCTGGAGTATATGGACGCGTATACGCGTCTTTTTTTACATGACCTCTGGAGTCCATAGACTAAGTTTAAACCAGTAAGCTGCAAGAACGTGCTTTAGTAAAAGTGATGAGACTTGCTGATTTTAAATTAACCAAGAACATTTGTATTGGCAACATCTTTCTTTTTCCCAATGACTGCAAATTAAACAACTCAGACTCTAAATATTTAGTTAAACTCTCATATTATTCAATGTAAACACTCGCCTAACGTTACGTTTAGATCTTGTTTCAAACTCTCTCTGTATTTAGCGTCCATGAATAACTGTCTTTAAAGGTTATAATTGTCTTATTTCACAATGGTCTCAGACGTCAAAGTTGTCAAGTTTCCATGAAGACATCACAACAGCAAAGGCTAAATAATGATGACAGAGAGGCGGAATAAAATGTGTCATCATCATGGACAGCGACACCATCACGCTTTGTGGCCCTGACATTTCCTGCAGCTCTCAAGGGTAATAAATTTCTGCCTGTTTGCAGTGATATTTTCATTATGGCATTGTCTTCTCTCTCTTTGCTCATCATCACCTAAACAGAGCTTAATGTGACTCTCAGTGTAGGAAACTCATTGTGTCCCAGATTATCAAGTCAGTTCAGTTGGAAAATCATACTCAGAGTTCGTAAAGGTGCTTGAAATCCTTGAAAAAAGTCCTTGAAAGTGGTCACTTTTTCAAAATCAATGGTCACAAGCCTATTAATAGTTGAAGTGATTTGAAACACTTTCATTTTTGTCTAAGTGTGGTGCTGAAAAGTTTGAAAACTTGCCCTGAAAATGCTTTAAAAAAGCTTGAATTTACTGTGGAATAGAGACCCTTTGCGTTGTTTTGCTTTCTTTTTAGCACCACTGCTCTGTGTCTTCACTAGAGGGGCTTCAGGAGGAATATAAGGTCATTAACTCTTTCTGAGAGATGAACAGAGCAATGGGGAAGGTTTAAAGGGTCAGAGTGACAAATTGTTGATAGGGTTGATAAAAACCAGCAGCAAAGATGGAGTGCGCACAGAAAATAGTGATAGAAAGGGGAATCCCCTGAGAGACAGGAGATTTGAAAATGGTGCAGAATATTGAACCAAAAACAAAGAGGAACTCAAGGGAGTAAAAATTCAATATCTCTATTCCCTAAGGAACTGCAGCATGACAGACTAATCCCTGCAAAAAAAGTAATGCATATCAAAGGACTAAACAAAGGAAAGCAACAGAACAACCTTCCCACCGGCGTCTAGAATAAACTCAGTGCAGCTGAAATGTTTGAGGATGAAAGTTTCACTTACAGCTTTTAGTAAACACTCCAAAATAATAAAAAAAAACAATACAAAGTATCATAAAACAGAAATAAACTATACCTGCTTTAGGCTGGATCTTGTTTCCTTTACAGAACTGAAAGTAATGGTCAAAACAATACCTGGCCCAAAAAAGATGTTCAACTCTAATCTATGCCAATGATCATTAATTAAAACGATTAATTTCTTACCTTTCAGAGAGTGTTACTCAGTTTTTGAGGCCGGGGATCGCTTACCCCAATTAACAAGCACTCATAGACCACCTAACTTAACAACACCTTAATATAAAATAATATGAAAATATTAGTCTCTTAACTTATTGTCTTTGTTCATCCTAATGGACACGACTACTCAGGTGTTTTAAGTTATTTACAGATTCTAAAAGTATGGATTCTAAACTTTCCAATCAAAACAGTTCATTACTACAAGTGTTGTGTTGCATTAATAATGTTTTAGAGCTATTTGTAATTTAGTAGTATAATAAAAGAACAATAGACTTGAGTTGCTTTGGTAAAAACAAACATTTTCTTTCAGAAAATGATAGCTCAACATAAATAATTTTATTGTAGGTGATGCAGTTAGTCAACGCGGGGCGCAGCGCTGTTCACCGCCTCGGCACCGTCGTACTGCATTCAGCCCAGACACAAACCTAGAACTGCATACCTGTGTATCAAAATGATGTTCAAAAACAAAAGTCCTGCAAATCACCCTGAGAAACTTTCCACCGGTGTCTTCAGCTTTTCTTTTTAGTGACCCAATCTTGAGCTACTTGTCCTTTATTATTTTTAAACACAATCCTTTGGTAAGCTAGCTGAGCATCGCACTTTGAGCTCACGTCACGGCAAATAAACGGTTGTTTACATGCAGTACCTTGGGGACCAACAGTAGTCTGGGACCACAGTTTGAGAAAGACTGCTGTAAGGGGACTTTGAGAAAAAAATAAGAGAATAGCGATTCCACCTTACTTTCTCCCGATCAAGACAAATGTTTGAAAACTTGCCAGCTCCCTCTTTGGGTGAGAAGGCGTGTTTATTCAGTTTCTGTGATGCTGGTACTGGAGTCGAAACGAGAGACATGGAGGACGATTTGCACGTTTTCTACAGTTTACAAATATAGAAGAAGCATCCAGAAAACTGCAAAACTGCTGAAACACTGAGTTCCTTTAAATCAAAGCTAAAAACTGACCTGTTTAGAGTTGACTTTGATTAATAATAACTGGAACACTGATCAATATTATATTTGACGTGCTTGATCATTTTGATGATGTCATTGAACAAAACCTGATGTTTATTGTTTCATAATTGGTGACTTTATAATATTTGTATGTTGTAAAGCTCTTTGAACTGCTTTATTGCTGAAATGTGCTATATCAGTAAACTTGACTTTACTATGAAACGTCTTTAATCACAAATTTAGGTGATGCATATTTCTCAAAGAAGGATTTACCATCACTGAATACACCATCATCAATTATTAAGTTTCTTTAATCTTTAATCACTTAAACTTCTGCGATTTAATTACGTGAAATGAAACGCATGAAATAATAAATAAGTAATGAAGGTTCTAAAAATGATTAGATTTAATAAAGTCTAGCAGTCATCAATCATTCATTGGTCTCTCTAGAGTTTAATTAAAGAGGTTTGCTGGCTTGTTTCCTGAGTCCCCATAGTTAACTCTAAATAGAGCGTGGATTTAAAAGGTCCAGGATGTTTTCTGCTGACCCCAGAACCAACACGACAGAACAGAACCAGACATTTTGTGGCACTGAATTGGCAGGATTATCTCAGTCAATTCAGGTTTAAGGTTCCTACATTCCTGCCACTGTGCATGGCTGGAGGAGATTAACTTCACATCTAACTTTAAAGGGGACCCATTATGGAAAATTCACATTTTGGACGTTTTTATAAGTTTGTTTGGGTTTTTACTGCTTCTAAAAACAACCCACAGGCGCCGTTTCTTAGCGACCCCAGCACTTTTAGTCAGCTATACACGCTGTACAATGGCTGCTGGAAAACCCCCCCAACTATTTTCTTGATGACTCTACGTTCAGAAACCACTTGCTGCAATCTTGTTGGTCGTGCAGGAGGCTCTACGTCTGCTTTTCAAAGTTGCCCGGCTGTATAATTGCACATCTGTTTGCAGCCATTTTCCCATGCGAGTGTGAATGTTGAGTTGGGGGCGTGGCCCGTAAAGGTCTTTGAATTTAAAGTGACAAGACACCTTAGAACAACTCATTCTGAAGGGAGCTCAAAATGCACAGAACTGCTCAGACTAAAATCTCATTACATAAGAATAATTAGTAACAATTAATAATTTTGTGTGAAATAAATGCGATCAACATGTTTTGTGTATTCTAACCTGTTCAAGGAAGCATAATAGGCCACCTATATAAATAAAAAAGTGGTAGTGGTACTTTAAATTACTAAAAAAGTTAATTAATATCCATTTTTCTGCAGAAAATGTAAAATGTTAACGTGTGAGGCTGAAGTAAAGACTAGAAAACTGTCAGTTTTCCACAGGATGTCTCCTGAAGAGATTGAAGATGCCAAAGTTAATCAGTAGACATTGTTTGCTGCTGTGCTGCATTGTTACCTTAGTGCATTCTCATGCTGAATATAAAAGCAACTGAATGTTAGAAAGGATATTCAAGGATCTTCAGTAGAAGAGCTTCAGTTTCCTGTTTGCAGTAGCTGCAGGACAGAAAACAACAGAAACAGGAGCTGAAGGAAAACGTTTGACCAATTCTTCATCTGCATGCATGAAACACTCCAAATATTCTTTCATCACATCAAATTTACCCTCTAACCTGCTTAATATGCATGAAAAGAAAGTCAGCGTACTTTACTGTAGCGAATCATGGGAGTCAAAGACAAAATCACCCTCAAACAAACGGCTGAGCTTCCCCTTCATCAGCACAAGGCTTTTTCTCCGTGGGCCGGCTTCCTTTCTCTGCCTTATTAATGGCTCTGTGTATGAAAGTAAACAAAACCAGGCCTTTTCAAAAAAGAGCAAATTTTCTTTTCGTAATGCAGGTTGTGGAGGTTATTCGCCATGCTTCACGTCGCCTCCCGGCAGAAATAAAGACCGGCTCAGCAAGCCCACACAGCTGCCTCCTTCGTTTTATCATTACAATAAATTACTCTGTCTTGCTAAAGGAAAAACGTTCCACCAATAAAAACCTCCCATTTTTTGTTACTATTTGTTCCCGGTGCGGAGGGATCGGGGTTGGGGACGCATCGCAGTTTAGTTTTCGACACAGGAAGACGTTGTGTGATGTTCTTCTATGCAGAACCGCCCACAGGCAAAAACCTGTGTCACAGATTACTGCTGAGTGAAGGAAGCAACTAATAACAAACTCATCTGCATCAGGCAGCGTCCTGACATGAGTGGAAGAGGAAAAATATCAGAACCTGTCTAATGGAAAAGCAGTGAAATAGTTCTTGTGCAACCAGAGACCTTATTGTTTTCATACTGAAGGCTGTGATTGAATGACAATTTGTTTAAAGTAACACAGAAAGACTCAAATAAGATGCAAAGGGAAACAGATGCTTGACATGCTCTCAGAAATGAAAGAGGCTGGATGAAATGGTTTTACCAGGTTCTGATGAAAAGTGTCAGGACCTGGAGGATGTGCATGGATCAATGCTCCGCAGCTGAAAAGGGTTTTACACTAAAACCTGGAGACCTGGAAAGAAATGACAAGTATTCACAGTGTGTGTTGGTGGATCGTAAGTAGATTATAGTAGAGCTTCAAATACAAAACAAAGGAGCAGGAGCCAGAGACAAAATAAACAGATCAACAGCCTTGAATATGGATAAATTCCTCTTTTCCTATCGGCCCTTCACATTGTCTGGAAAGTTTTCTCATATTGAACGTGGCAGGATTAGTGACCTCACAAAGCTCCTTCGCTGGAAAGGTTGATTGAACTAAAGTCTTTTAGGGAGACCTGTTATTCAAAATTTGCACATTTTTATACTTCATTTTGTGTCTCTACTTCTTCTAAAAACACCAAAATGGTTTTTTTTGGTTTGTTTTTTCATTTAAAAAAAACATTCAGCTGTTTTTTGTTAAGTTAATGTTTTTGGTGTCTGGAAACTGTACTGCGCTGTTTCCTAGCAACCCCAACTGAGGCCAGCATGTTTGGTCAGCTGGTTTTACTGCTGTTGTATAATTAACAGCATATAACAGATGTATAATATATAGCATATAACAGACGCATCAGCAGCAGCTATACTTAAAGCAGTCCCTTTAAATCCTTTATTTGAATTTAAAGCAGAACTGAGCAGACTAAAATGTTGTCATCTAAGAATGATTTTGTATTGCCCTTATTCTAACCTGTTCAATGAAGCATAATAGGTTTCCTTTAAAGTTCTTCAAGGATCCTTAATGGGCTGGGTATAAAATATTCAGTGGCAGACCAAAATGTCAGCTATTCCAAGCCAGAGGATTTATTTGACTCCACCGGAGCATCTTAATGGGCTGAGGGCAGCCCAATAACTAGGGATGCAGATTGCAGTTTTCTGGTCAATTGCTGATCTTTATAAAGGTTTATCAGCAGTTCAAATGTAAATATGTTTTAGTCGAGTTTGACAAGCATTAAAAATACTCATGAGATTATTTATTATCTGTGATTGTTTTTGTTATCATTCAGGTTCAACTTTCTGACTTGGTAACAATCAGAACATTCAATGTCTCCTAAATTCAAAGACAAAAAATCCGGCTGTATGCTGATGACATTGTCCTTGTTCACTACAATTCTGTTGATGCTTTTGAAAAGTGATCTTATCACAGGAAAACCAAAAGATCCAACTTAAGAAAAAGTCCAAAATGATTGGTTGTGATACAGTAGAGTCACAAAATAAGTTAAAAAAATTTCTGGGAAAAGTGAAAAATCTTCTGACAGAATAACAAAGTTTTGTTCAAGTGAAGGTATCGCATATTTAGCTTGATGGAAAAGTCCTTGCTTTGAGTTTAACCCAAATTATCACATACAACACATCTGCATTATGCGGTTTTATGCAATCTATCTATTTTATAATTCATTTCAAGCAAGCATGAAATGTTTTAATGAGAGTGCCGCGTGTCTTTCTGTAAATCATAAATTCTGAAAAGTGCGTCTCACATATTCAGCTCTTCTCTTTACATTCCCTCACCTTGTTCTTCTCTCGTCAAAGCAAAACCAGGGACTACACTTTTATACATATGCAGATACATACTTATAAAAAGTTAAATTCCAATCAAATAGTATTTTCTGTACTTTATTGTAAAGTGGGAGTAACTAAAGCTGCATTTTATCTTGGTTATGACATCATCAGACTGTGATTCTTAATCACAGTGAAATACAATCAAAATGTTCTTGACAATTTTTATTTATCTATAGAAGGTATTTTAGGGTAAAATATGGAAGGAATAAAAGAAGTGCTTTTGCAGGTGGTTCTTAAAGTGCACACATTGAACTTAAGTCATAATGAAGAAATAAGTTTGGAGAGATAAATGGTTATTTTCACTGATCCAAATGGAGAGAAACTCGAATAAAGATGACTGTAGATCAGAGATCTCCAAACTTATTACGTAGGACAAAAAAAATAAATAAATAAAGTTTATTTTATTTGTTTCAAAATTGATATTTATGTTGGATCCAAAACTTGAAAGAGATTTTAACAGCGGCGTATTCGGACCATTGTAGGTAGGAGGGGAAAAAATGCCAAAAATCTTTTTGATTAATCTCAGAAATGATCTAGAAATCACTTAGAAATTTCTCAGTTTCAAAAGGTTAAAAAAATTTTATTTGTTCCAAAAATTTTCAATGAGTTTTTCGCTGGAAATGTATTTCTGTTTTTCTTCGATCTGAAATGCCCTAGCAGGTTTTACTGTATTAAAAGGAAGTCGTCTAGTTTTCAGTTTCTTTTGGGCTCAATTGAATAAATTTATTTCCAATAAATTTTTTTCACAAAACATTTGCTACATTTAGCTAAGTTTAAGAAAGAATAAAAGCTGGTATTTCAGTAAAAGTCTCTGGATAAAGGAGGTTTAGCTCAGTTATAAAAAGATGAATACTGATAATTTTATCCGGTTTACAAATTAAAATTCTCCATTTATGGGACAAGTTTGTGTCATTTTTGAATTGCAGTTCAAAAACAATCATCAATCATTTCCAGCAAAAAAAAGAAGAAAAAAAACTCATTGGAAATTTTTGAGTTTTGAAAATGAGAAAAATTAATAAAATCAAAATTTTTTTACTTTTCAAGTTCTTTCAAAAAAAAATTTTTTTTTAGATTTTTGATGGAAATTGTTTTTTTGTTTCACATCTGCAATGGCCCGCCACTGATAAAATCCCTCTCAAGTTTTGGATCTACAATAAAAATCTATTTTGAGAAAAGTTTAAAAATCCTGTTACTTTATTTGCTTGATTTTACGTTTCTTGTTTTTTTTGTTTTTGGCCCTCAACTACTTTCGAGTTGACAATTTTGGCTTGCGTGATAAAAAGTTTGGACACCCCTGACCTGCGTTATCGTTGTCTAAACCTGTAAAAACCTGAAGGAAAATCCACAGGAGGTTGGCTGCAGGCCAGAGAAGGAAACGTCACAATATCTATGAAAGGCGTATCAATCATCTTGCTGAACTTTGGGCAAGAAAACAAAAATCTTCCTGAAAAGCCGTCTCCCTGAATCCCATGTAAGCATGACGTCCTCTCTGAGCGATCAGCTTGCCACAATAGCGCTGAGGTATTTTGCTCTGAGTGTTTCTGACAGGTGACAGATCGTATCGGAGCAGCATGCAGAGCCATCACGAGGCACGGTTCAGCTGAATCGCCTGTCATTGCAGATTATCTCACACAAATGGACAGCCCTCCTGCTGCGAATGTCAAGAGCGAGTTATTGAGCGGAATCGGAGGCAGATGAGTGTCTGGCGGATCCCGGGCAGTTCTCCACGCCGGCTTAGCTTCTCGTCCTCCAGATGTAAAGCTCGACGAGCTGCAGCTCGGATTTAGGGGGTTGTTTGTTTCGATCCTGCCTATTCTAGTAACTCCCACCTCTCCTCTCCTCAGTTATTGAAAGAAAATTTCTTTATGCACTTTCTTTCCTGCTTTGTTTTCGCCCAAGCGCTCTTTATGTCATTTTGCAAGACAAGAGGTTCAGTGGAGACTAAAAGGGATTCTCTTAAAAGCAAAGCGCCGTCGAGTCAGACCTTATGACACATTTTGTCTGCCGTCTTTGAGTAAAAGGAGATTCTTCTGCTGTAACCAAACAGGCAAATTGCATTCTCCGTGTCCCCGGGCTGTGGAGGTTATTTGTCGCCTGCCAAAACGACTTCACAGCCTGCCTTATCTTTTAAATTGACCACACAATAACAGCCGCCTCTCCGCAAAGTTGTCCCATTAAAACCGTCACAGGTAAACACTGCTGCCTGTTTCGGGCCTCGAATGCTATCAGACGTTCTCTCTCTGGGCCTCCGCATCCAGCAGACGTCAAGCTTTGAAATGTTAGTTATCAGTGCAGCAGATCCCTCCCCTTCATTTATTCCAGAACATCCAGCTCTCCGTCGGGGACGCGGTGAATGTGCCGGCCCTTGTTTGCGTGCTAGCCTGTTTGTCTGCTGCCGAAGTGGCAAACTGCTAATGAATAATGCAGGGTGACGGTGATGTGTTGACAGCTCAGGCGGCTGAGAGCTGCCAAGCCGCGTATCGGTGATAATGTCCCATTTCCCTTCTGCGCTATTCCACCCTTTTATTACAACAAATTGCATTTATTTATTTCTTTTTTTTGTGATTTCTCCACCCCAACAACCTCCAGCGCGTGCGTGTTTGTGTGTATCAGTGTTTGAAGGAGTTTGTCGGGTTCAAAATCCAAACATTTTGAATAATGCAGCTGAAAGTTAGCAGCTGATTGGTTTCTAAATTGATTCCTCTTGCTTACATTTCTGGATTGGATCGGTATCTCTGACTAACACAGTGGTTCCTCATTATTCATTCACAGAGTTTCTCCAGACAGTTTTTATCCATATCACAGAAATTGTTTTAAAATAAATTGTGTTTTTTGCAGCTGTGGAAAAAAAATTTAAAACCCCTCATGGTTATTCCACCAAATATCGATTTCTAAAGTTAAAACATTAGTTTTGTTGTTTCTAAATTAATATGAACTTGTTTTCTTTGCATTGTTTTAGGTCTGAATTTTCTGCAAATAAATTTTTGCTTGGAATATGACAGACATGTTGTCAGTAGTTCATAGAATAAAAGAACAATATTCATTTTACTCAAACATAAACTTAGAAACAGTAAAATCAGATAAAATGATTATTTTAAGCGGTCTCTTAACTCTCTCTTGTAATGTTTTTTTTTTGCACTTCTCAAGTCGATGTTTAAAGTTTCCAATAGTGAGTGAGAATCATGCCAAGATGCTAAAGTGTCAGGGAGGATTAGCAGAACAGGGGGATGGTCCTCTTTTTAATAAATAAATAAAGGGAACGGTGAGCCTTCCTTTGTTAGATTTAAAACAAAGAAGAAAATTTTAACTTTATGTCGTAGAGTTTTAATTTTGGACTCCAGTCAAAACGTCTGCGGCTCTTTCAAAATGTACAGTAGCGTCTCAGACACTCGGGCAAAGATCTGAAGTTTAAACCACAGCAGTTGAAAAATCACAGCAAACTTCAGCATCACTAACATCTTCACAGAAACAGAGTGGCGTCTCTTTTCCAATTACCGTATTCTCCTGACTATAGAGCGCACCTGATTATAAGCCGCACCCAGTACATTTGAAAAGGGGAAACCATTTTGTACATACATAACCCGCACCTGTCTATAAGCCGCATGTGCCTACATACAGACGGTACACAGAAAGAGTTTTCAAAGTTTTAGTAATATACCTTAGCTTTT
>CAEFZY010042110.1:0-52954 GCA_903066815.1 Brachyrhaphis roseni
GAGCCGCACCACTCAATACTCAGATCCATGAACGAGATGTAGCAAATATGAACGGGAAGCCACCCAGTGGCTGAAATAACTTACTACATTTAAAACACTTTAATAAAGTGGTCCATATATAAGGCGCACCGGGTTATAAGGCGCACTGTCGGCTTTTGAGAAAATTGAAGGCTTTTAGGTGCGCCTTATAGTGCGGAAAATACGGTAATATAGATTTAAGTTCTCTGACAAATACTTTCGTGCAACTTTTATCAAATCCACAGGTAAACTATAATGGTGTAGCAGGACCGGTGAACTCAAACTTTTAAACTAACGTCAGAAATGAAAAATCATGAAAAATTCTGAGTGTGAAAAGTTGAAAATTTTTGACTTTCAAAAAAGATTTTGTAGAAAACTTGATCCTCATTGTTTATTTGCTTTAATAAAAGCTCTCAGCATCAGAGGTAAAAATGTTTAGAGGTTCGCCTGCATTTACCTCATGAATTATTCTGATCCAAAGCCAGATGCTAATGTCACTGGATTACTTCCTTGCATTATTAGCATCACTGCAGGCCCACAGCAGAACGTTTGCATGTCAAAGTAAGTAAATAACCGTGTAGATGCAACCAGACATGGCGTAATGAAGAGGAATTAAAGGATCTGAGGTAAAACTGGACGTCCTGCTCCTGAGATCTGAGCCTTAGTGGGGGTAAACGGGAGCTGTGATAGGATACGGCCCATTAATTATTGAATCTGCTGACGTTAAGAAAAATGGCGTTGTTCTGGCCCTCGCCGGAGCCCGTGACTTTTACAAGGCCAGCTGGACGTAGCTTCAGCAGTTCTACAGTTACACCTCTAACTCAGGTTTAAAAGATGTGCTGTTTTATTAGCAGCGTTTCCTCGGCCCATCTGCAATATGACAGACGTTAGATTAAAGAGCTGGAATAAAATTGCTCTGCGCTCGGCTCATTTATATGGCTGCAGAAACTGAAACCCAGATGGAGAAACTCCTCGCAGCTTTGCTGCTTTGGGAAGGTGAGCAGATGAAGGTGCAGAAGTATTCACTCTGTTAAGGGGGCAGTATTATGTCAAATTGACTTTTGTGATTTATTTCATCATAAAAACAAACATGGAGAAATCCTTTAATGCCATTGGGAACCATTCAGCTGCTAAACGCCTCGGTGGATCTAGCTCCGCCTTTCAGGACAAAGTTCCTCCTCAGAGCTGCAGCTTCTAGGGCTCAGCTCCTTCAGACTAGCCAGCAGCAATTAGCAAACACCTGGTGGAACTGCTCTGTTCATTTCAGGAGCTACTGCTCAGTGAAACGCTGGTAAAAATGTTAAAGTGTTAAAAGAGGAGCCATGTTGGGAGGACTTCCTGAAAGTGGAGTTTCATTAAAAAAAACAAAAAAAACCCTGTTTGATAAATCAAAAAATCCAAAAGATCTAGAACATTTCTCAAAACTCTGATATTTTAAGATTAATTTAAAATTTTCTTAGTTTTTTTTTTTTCTCACAAATTACTTTTCAAACTCTTTTGAGAGTAATCTGGAAAAAAAACATTTTGGCAGAGGTTTTTTCAAAAGTTTTTTACTTTTGAAAATGATTTTTAATTTTTTTTTTCCCCTTTTAAATTGAGATCAATCTCAAAACTTCTGAGTTGTTTTCTTGCAAATTTTCTATTCTTAAACTCAGATATTTACTAGAAAAAAACTTGGAAATCTAAAATATTTTCGCTATTTTTTCCTCACATATTTGTGTCGTGATGAATTCCTGAAGTTGTTGTTTCAGGAAGAAACTTTAAAGACAGAAATTTCCACTTTTTTTTCTAGAAAATTTCTCAACATTTCAGAATTTCTTTTCTGGGCTGGAATTTTCTCCTTTTTTAACTTTATCTAAAACATATTTTAAATTTTTCATGTCTGAGCCTTAATAAGATGACCTCAGTACTAATTATTCCTGTTTGCTGTGTGTTGAATAAATCCCTCTGCAGCTGGCAACCTTTAATAAAAAAGAAGCAACATCAGAGGAAAATGAACCCACTTCTGGTCACTTTTGCTTCTTCTTCTGTTATCCTGCATAAATTGGTCTCTGAAGAATCGAGCAGGGACCGAATGTTACTAATTTAAATTACCCAACAACTGGTTGGCACATACTGAGTGCTATCTGCTCAGATGTTGCGAGGCTCTGAAGGCGGGTCCAACTTAAGCAAGAATAATCGCACCATTTATGTGTCCAGCGTGTGGTGAGGATCCACAGAGGGCATTCTGAGTCCTGCGCTGCTTTCCTCTCCGTCCGCCAGCGTCTTATCGCCTCCTTCCCTTATATTTTATGTCGTTAGTGGCTCTCCCTGTAGACGCTGCCAGCTGCTGCGCCGGCCTTCTGGAAAAGAGGCTGGCAATTAGACCTTGTGCTTAAAACAAGGTGAGTCAAGACCTTTTAATGGAGCTATTTCTGCGCTCCCCGCACACGTGGCCACTCACATTTCTGCTGCGCCAGAGAACCAAAACACTGAGATACAGCCATTAAACACGCTGTAAAAATGCAATCATTTAACACAGTTTTGATTTAATCGGTTCATATATTAAATCGTTTTTTAAACTTTTACGCTGTGCTTTACTGACTTTCAACGTGAAAACTTATTCAGCAGCTTACAGATTTCTGCTTCAAACTGTTTTTTTTTTTTTTTTTTTAATCAAGATAAAAACCTACTGAGATTAAAAACTTATTTTCCTACAGAGTCTATGCCAAGAAGCATTAACAGATGCAACAAATCAAAACAGCAGTTTTCTAATGGCAACTTAATACATTCAAGTGAAGAAAGCTTTTATAACCCATGATGGAGTTTTAGGGCCCGAGAAAGAAATGTATACATTTAAATTACAAGAATAAAGTAAAATATTATGAGGAAAAATGTTGAAGAATGAAATTGTAATACTGCCAAAATAAAGTTTAAAAAAACAAGAAAGTCAGATAATAACAATAATAACATTTTGCCAAAAGACAGAATACAAAGATAAAGTTATTACAAAGTCAAAATGAGAATAAAGTTGAACAACAATAAAATCAGGATCTGAGTATAAAATTCATTAACCAGTAATTACAAAGTAGAAATAATGAGAATAAAACAGGAATACCAGGATAAAAGCATAATAGGTTAAAGTTATAAGACAATAATTGACTTGAAAAGTCAAAAATTAGCTTGGAAGAAAAACCTGAAGTTTTGAGAGTAATCTCAAAATTTCCAAGTTTCTCTAGAAAATCTGAATTTGAAAAGCCAAAATTTTCCTTAAAAAAATTCTCAAATCTGGGAAGTTTCTGAGTTTTAAGTCAAATTTGCAAGAAAAAAATCTGAACTTTTGAAACTCGAATTTCCAAAAATGTTCCTGTTAATGAACTAAACAATCTGAGAACTTTGTAATGTATCTAGGTTATTTTTTAATCTTATATTGAGATTTCTTTGACGTTTAGAAAGAAAACCCAGTAATCTACTGGGTGAAACATGTTTTCGCGGCGCTGTTTGCTCTGTAAAGCTTTAGCGCTGCAGCTCCTCCATGATTATCTCTGTATTTGGCTTTTTATCTGCAAGGATGAGGTGAACTTTCTAAATCCATCCCAGCCTCTCGTCTCTCCGCTCAGACCTTGATAAGACAGAAGAGGAAAGGCTGTCTGTGTTTAGACTGCTGCACCTTGTTTCCTTGGACCTCACCCAGCAAACCTTGAATCTATTCAGCAACAAACATAAACCAATGAAGGCAGCAATGCTGTCTCACTCATCTTTTTCTCTATTTCACACTCAACTGTGATTTATGGTTAAAATGTGTTTTAATTCTTTTATAGAGTGATAAATTCAATGATAAATATTGTGCAGTGATGAATTAACTATTGTTTTTCAATATTTTGTTTTGTTGGTGTGATTTACTTTAGGGACATTGATTTTTGAGCGGTAGATAATAATAGCTGTGTTTTGTTCTGGCTATATGTTTTTGAGAATCCTGAAAAACAGTTAGATTTGGTGGTGAATGAGATCAGCTGAAAATTTAAGAGAAAATTACATTGGATCAAGTACTAAACCATCCATAGTGGTTTGACAGCAAAATATTTGAGCGATGGGTTTTTTTAAGGAGTGGCAGCAAGCGAGAAAACCAACGTTATCTTGGAGAAGTGAAGAAGCCTGCCAGGACCTTCATCAAGCTGTGAATGTTTAATCCTCAGAGCAGACCGGAGAGATTCACACTCGTCCATACATGGTGACAGACGTAAAGGCCACCTGACCCCGACTCCGTCCGGCTGAGTTGGTCAGTTGGCCGTCTGAGGACTGGCTATATGGTAAATGACAGCCTCCAACCTGGCCAATCTATTTACATGATCTTGGCTCAATCTTTCCCCAAACCAGGTGCCAATCTATAAAATAGCCTCACTATAGCAGGAACCATACAGTTTCCTGCTATATTCTGCCTAAAAATAACCATGTGAACAGAAGGAGAATTTAATAGTTTAGTGTTCTGCTTCTTCAGTTATAAAATTAGAAGCATGATGATTCCCTTAGCAACAAATCTTAATGTTTCTTCTGAATTTATTATTTATTGTGAACATGTAAGCAACTGTTGCATGGTGAAACTGAGTCTTAGGGAGGAGCGCTGCAGATGTCCTGGCTGGACAGCAGGGAAACGAGGGCGTGGGGGTTGTCCCGTCAGACTGTCAGTTCCTGAAACACACACCATCCCCGTTGAGTGTGATTTAATTGGACTCTGGTTTGTTTGTTTAGAAAGTCTGGTTTGTTTGGCTTGGTGTGAATGCGTAATCGACCAGAATAGCAAACTCTGGTTCGCCTAAATGCCTCGGTCTGGGTTCTATGATTCACTATGATTCACTTTGAATGGGAACGCCATATGCGTTCAAAGTGAACTATGCATATGCAGAAGTGGACTTTAGTGCAGGGGATTCTGGGTAAATACCACCAAAGCAAACATGTTAGCCTAGTGCTAATGGGAGAATGGCTCATGGTCTTTAGCCAAAGACTAAAGAGAAATCCTCCAACTGCTAAAATCTGACGCTACTCAATTTTGTTTCCATTTGGTGAAGAAGGAAGTTGCGCTCAGTGTCTTCAGAGATTTCCATGTTATTTCCTTCAGTGGTCTTGTTACAGCGCCCCCACAGGCGAGGAGGGGAACAGGTTGCTCATAGGGTTTGGTTGGTTACCACAGCAGGTGGAGATGGAAGAAATGTTGAAGTTCTGGTCCTAATTTAACCAAATCTACCGTTCTATCAGGTGGGAAAACATATTTAGTAACTAATGGGCAACTGATGATTTTGAGCCAAGTTGTTGATTTCTTTGTAGTTCTAATTTTACTAGAAACAAAAGTAACTATCGACCATTTTCTGCATAGAGATATTTTGACCTGTGCAAATAAATTGTAAGATAAATTTTCCAAAAGCTACAATTTGTTTATTCCTCTTTATCTTATCAGAAATTTGTGCTCACAAACACCCATGAGTTGTTTTAATATGTAAATATTTGCATCCTGATCCATTAATAATGACCTACAACAAATATTCTAGTAAATAAGGATAATGGCTACTAATCTTTAGATACGTTTAATAATAAAATTAAAATGTCTGTGCATGGATGGTGTGCTGTCTGCAAAAAGCTCTCTGCCTTTTGTTCTCCAGCAGATAGAGAGCATCCGCTGCTCCACTAACAACACATAAATATGCATTAATCTGTTCTGGTTGGGCGAATTTGAAGAACTGTCAAGCATCAAATGTAAAGGTCATGCTTTGCTTGCTGTAAGGGGAAAAATCCCGGAGACCACGGTTAGGGCACCATTTGAATAAACTATGCAGGGATTTACAAGCAGTAACCTTCAGGGGGAATCACGCCCCCGTCCCCGTTATGGATGGGCTCCATCACCAACTTCACCAGGCTGAACTGAGAGGAAGCAAACGCAGCGCTGAGAGCTGATCTAATTACCATGAATTTTACCTGTTTTTGTTCAAATAGGTTCTCAGCAAGGTTATCATAGTTCACTAAAACTGACTAAATAAACAGATTTTAATAAAAAACAGTAATCAATAGGGTTAAATTATAACTACATTGTGTGTTTAATATTGAAATATACTTCAGTTATAGACAAAATGCTCTTTGTTTTTAGTTTATTTACCCAGAATCCCCTGCAAACATCTTAGTACACTTGAAGTAAGACAAAATGGTAACACTTTATTTGACAGGTTGTGAAGAAGACTGTCATTTCTTGGTTAATGTCTTCGTTAAGACAACTAACCAAGAAATCATGATCTGACATAAATTTGTTATAAAAGTATTACTGATTAAACTTTTTAAAATTATGTAGCTTTTTGTTATTAAAGCTAAAGTTTAATCAATAATACTTTAATAACAAATTTATATCAGATCATGATTTCTTGGTTAATGTCAAATTGTCAGAACAAAGACATTTTGAATAATGTCAACTTTGTTTTAAAAATGTCATGATTTACTGAATGACACTTTATGACAACAGTCATAAATATTCATGAAGACTTACTCATGTTTATGACAGGTGTTATGACATGTTTATGACAGGTGTTATGACATGTTTATGACAGGTGTCATGACATGTTTATGACAGGTGTTATGACATGTTTATGACAGGTGTTATGACATGTTTATGACAGGTGTTATGACATGTTCATGACAGGTGTCATGACATGTTTATGACAGGTGTTATGACATGTTTATGACAGGTGTTATGACATGTTTATGACAGGTGTTATGACATGTTTATGACAGGTGTTATGACATGTTTATGACAGGTGTTATGACATGTTTATGACAGGTGTTATGACATGTTCATGACAGGTGTTATGACATGTTTATGACAGGTGTTTTTGTAACCAGGTTGTTGTGTACTGCAGATTTCTGCCCAGGTCCCTCTTGAAAATGAGATCCAGATCTCATTTTTTTAACCAGGGGTTTACCTGGTTAAATAAAGGAAATAAAAAACAAAAAACAATATATTGTGAATTTATCGTTAAAACTACAATCAAAATCTTATCTTGATAAATTTATTACAATAAATGTTAAACAATACCTCAAATTAAAACTGTATTAGACAAGATAAACCTAAACTCTAATGAAAAACTTATTTTAACCCTGGTTTTTAGACGGAGGGAAAGTCTTTTCTCAGTGAGTTTGTTGTATTTTGAGTGATTTTGTTGCATTTTAAAGTCTTTTTCCAGTGAGTTTGTTGTGTTTTAAGTGAGTTTGTTGCATTTTAAAGTCTTTTCCAGTGAGTTTGTTGCATTTTAAGAGAGTTTGTTGCATTTTAAAGTCTTTTTCCAGTGAGTTTGTTGTGTTTTAAGTGAGTTTGTTGCATTTTAAAGTCTTTTCCAGTGAGTTTGTTGCATTTTAAGAGAGTTTGTTGCATTTTAAAGTCTTTTTCCAGTGAGTTTGTTGTGTTTTAAGTGAGTTTGTTGCATTTTATAGTCTTTTCCAGTGAGTTTGTTGTGTTTTGCCTGAAGCGCCAGCAGCCTGACCCCGCCCGTCTCTGGACCGTGACGGCCAGGCAGAACGTGGCAGGTGGAGGTCTTTCAGGCGGAGCGAGGGGTGACCTTGCCACGTCTCCCGGTTGCCAGGTTTGCGGCTCCGCGGCACAGACGGCCTTGGTGAGCAGAGTGCCGGTCCCGTCTTCGGTCTCAGACGCCACATGGCCGCCCCCGAGCCGTCAGCCAGCTAGCAGACGCCGGCGAGCGCCAGCCGGGTCGCCGCGGCCCGCGTCCGTGTCAGGCACAGAGAGGGCCTTCTCAGCGGGCGGCCCGGCAGCGTGTCCCCCTTTCATGGAGGAAATGTGTAATGGCTCGTTTGCACGTGCTTTGTGTAGATTAAAGCTAGCGCCTGTCAGAGGTAATTACACGCGGCAGAGTTTATAGACTTCTGCTCAGACCAGGCTGCTACATGTGCCATGAATTCACTGTTAACTTCTTCTTGCTGGCATACTTAAAAGCTTCAGATAATCAAACAATAATTCATGAACTGATTGGGATTTTCTATGTTTTTACATGAAATTTTACCAGCCACACCTGGAAGAACTAAAATAAATCAATAAACAATCCGTCTGATGACTTGAAGAAAGTAGTTTTTCATTTTTATGGCTGTTTGAAACAACAAGTGGTGTTTTAATACTTTACCTCCCAATCAAACAGAAGCACAATTTGTCAGTTTCTAAAGGGCAACAACAGACTCTTTATTTGAAAAATATTAATTTCATATGTTAAAACAGTAGATAGAAATACTGTAGGATCGGAAGTTTTTATTAAAATATTGTAACACGAACGTCGCCATGTTGTTTATGCTACAACGTTTACTTGCTAGGTGGCGTATTCTAGGTGCTAATGTGCTAGCTCTGTCCAACAAAAAACAAGCTTAGAACTGGCTTACGCCTCGTTCCTATTAAACTTATAAACAGTATAAGTACGTTACAACTACTACTTGATTACAATGTACTCTACCCACCTCTCTTTAATACTAAGATAAATGTCAGTGATATTTATTAGGCAGTAATTGTGCTAATTACTGCCTAATTAGCATAATTAGCTTAGCTATTTAGCTTTTTACTACAAGGTAAAACGGACCTGGAGCCTGTGTGTTTATAGTTCCATGTACTGACTCTGCCAGTCACCAGAACCTCGTTATTCACACGAAGAGTTTGTACGTCCTTTTCAAATCCATTGAAACGCTATGGGTCCGCTATGCTCTGCGCTGCGCTTGCCTGCCAAGATGGTCGTGGATCACATCCGGTTCAAATATGTATAGCTACTAGAGCTGCACTGATTGTAATTTTCTGGAGATGTCATTAAATATAGCAAGAAAGTCACTGAGTTGGTAACAGCGGGGCGACTATTGTTCAATGAAACGTGCAGACGTGACCCGGTGGGCGGGGCTAACGGTCAAACCTCCCTAATGGCCGAGCAGAAGAGGACTGTGGTTGATTTTTAGACCTCTGCTGAGGTAGATAAGATTGTCTTCACATACAAGTATCAGCCAATCATGATCTCTCAATATTCAGGAAACCCATGTGCCCCTAGTAGCTACTTTCCTAGCTAAGGAATGGGCAGCAGAGCTAATGGCTCTGCAGCTGAGCCTCCGCCTCCAAGCACAACGCCTGCCATGCCTCCCCACTCAGTCAGCTGCAAACATCCGGTTCATCATCAAGTTTCGCACTAACCAAAAACACGGGATGCGTTTCTAATCTAAATGAAGAGGAATTTCTTTATTGCAAAGCAAAATGCTAACCCTGATTTAGCATCGCCTCTCCCAAACAATCCACACTGGTTCACATTCTTGGCGTTTTTGCCGTTGCCCAGTACAGCAACATATCTGTGGACAGGAAGGTGTTCATTGTGGCATTCAGTTATCTGTCTGTTCCTTCTGCAGTAAAACATTGCAGGAGGTTGGAAGTGCGTACCACATTTAAATTAGAAGGGACAAAGTGACTATTTGGACTTGGTACAGTAATAGTGTGATGAATTATGGCACATGTTCTTCAGGGGACATTGCTTGAGGAAATGTTGTAAAATGCCCGTGGGAACCAGAACTCATCAATCACACATGGTGAGGTTGGGGCTGTAGCGATGCCCAGAGGACCCAGCCAGTAATCTAAATGGTGACACTGAGCTGCAGGGCCCCCATGGGGCTGCCCGCTCTATCGCCTGCAAAGAAAACAGATCAGGGTAGAGGGATCAAGGTTTGTTTTCTCCCTTTTCTAGGTCATTATTTATTATGTGAAATATCAACGTCCTTGGCTGCAGCATGGGATCTTCCTCCCCCTGCAATTGACAGATCTCATTATAAGATAAACGTGACAAAGATAGCTCATAATGCTTCAGAGAAATGTAACACCATTAGCAGGTCATTGTCATCGTTCTAATGTGTCCTTTTAAGCCGCTTAGTGAACTGGTGCTGAAGTGTGATACAGGGATTAACCTATCACAGAGTTGCTGCGGAGGAGTTGAGCCGCCATTGATGGAAATTTTTGGATGTGTGTTGATATCTTCCCAGGCGCCGCGCAGAGTCATGGCGGAGCCTGATTGGTAAAGATGGCGCGGGTTCTGGCGCGGGGTGGGAGGATGTCTTCAGGGTGCAGGCATGCAAGTGGTGTGACTCCATGTTTTTATGCACAGGAAGAAACATGCTGCAGCAAAGGGTTTCTGTTTTACCAAGAAATGATCTTGCTATATATAGGAGCAATATATTACCAATTTAAGAAACGTGTTGACTGGAGTCAAACCATATCGCCTAAATTAATTAATGAGGTAATTTCAAGCTTAAATTATGGGAAGGACTCCCAAATTGTTAGGAAACAAATGGATTAAGTGACTATTTATCAATCAATCAAGTTTATTTGTAAAGTATATTTTAGCAACAAGGCAGTTAAAGTGCTTTATATCATAAAAACACAAAATAAAAAGACATAAAAACACCAAACAGTCAACAATTGAGAAAACCAGAAAACAATTTACATTTTGTGTTGTTGCTGTTGTTACACATCAAATATGTTGGTCAAAGTTTAATCTACTATTGTTCAAAAGCAGCTCTAACCAGGTGAGATTTTAACCTTGATTTAAAGGAATTCAGTGTTTTGGCTGTTTGGCAGTTTTCTTTAAGTTTCTTTTTTCCAGATTTGTGGTTCATAGAAATTGAATTAATGCATTTGTTATTGTGATTTTACGGGAAAGTAGACCCACCTGAAGCAGATCTATAGGGTGTTGGCTGATATTCTCTGGATATTCCTGCTACTTCAGACTAGCCTCCAGCAATTAGCACACACCTGAGCTCGTTAAAGGAGCTGCTTCTCAGAGCAACTCTGATTAAAAATGTTATTAAAGGGAAGCTGGACCTTCAGTGACGACTGCCTGAAGGTGGAGTTTTAAGAAAGAGCAGGAGGTTTTAAAAAGACAGAGGCATTAAATCAGGAAGTCATTTTTAAAAATCATATTTAACATATTTCGCATTTTTATAACAGCTGAAGGTAATGTAGTTGATTGTGCTATAAAACGGCACTATGTGTTGGCCTGATGCAAGAAGCAATAATTTCAATTTGCATTATTTACTATTTTTCTCTTTCTACCAAAAACTGGATGATAAAGTCTCCAGTTTGGTGTTTTGGTCTCAAGTTGCTCTTTTCTTTTGAAGGACAGTTTTGTTAATAGAAACTTCATGATTTATTTTATTTGTTGTTTTATTTATTTTGGATATTTAAAGTGTCTTCCAGTTCCGGTGTTAAAAGTTCTTTGGAGTTTAAATGTAATTTAAAGCTGATTGATCTCATGTTGGTGCCATAACATGACTTAAAAATCAAAACAACAACATTATTGTTTATCTGCTACTGTTTGTTATCATGACAGGCCTAAACATGTGCCTGCCCCTTTAAACCTCCCTTCCTGTTCCACCTCTTTCTGTTTCTGGTGAATGTTTTAGCCGTAATGCTTCACTTCTGAAGGTAAATCTGCTGGGATTCACTTTGACACTCACAGTTATGTTGTGATTTCAGTGTGTTTAAGTTCTTATTACTGATCTCATGAAGTCATGTTGTTTACGTCCGGATATGAGAAAGAAAGAACATGGCAGCCGCCATGATGGGACCGTTTATTTGTCTTTGTTAGGAGGAGAGGTCATGTGATCAGGGGATAGCAATTATAGCATACGCTTAATTACATTAGCAACCCCATGTCTTTTCATATTATCTCTGATGCAAAAAAACACAGAGAGAGATTTGATTATGCTAATAAGGTGCGTTTTATACATGGTAATGGAGGCCCAGTTCAAAGCCATTAGCGCTATGAGGAATATCCATTTGAGTGTTGAGCTCTCGAACGCAGCTCGGCTCAAAGTGCATGTTGTTTAATGGTATTGATCAATGGTCGACTGAGCTGCAGGGCTTTCGCTCATTACTGCGTCTTATTCATGCTTTCTTGGATAATGATGCCCACACGGCAATTACTGCCACAACCATTTAGATGATGTTGGAGAGAAATCATGGAGGTTAAGGAGAGCAGCAGAGGAACAGAACAACAATTTGGCTAAAACTGGGAGGAAAACATGGGTTTCCTCAGGAGGATGTCAGGTTTTTAAACAAATCTTTGCATGAAGATCCATCTGTCAGTCTTGCTTTTTTCAGTAAATCTAATTTAAGAGACAGATGAAATGCAGAGGTCATCTGGTTGCAGCAGACATGCTGTCCTGGAGACAAGGAAAGATTTTCTTGAGAAACATTTGAATTTGTTTATTCTTTAATTGACACTCAAAATATTAATCCTATTTATGAGTTTAATGCCACCACCAATCATTTAAGGACGCTGCTTTCAAAGGCATTCATCATGCCGACTGTATTAATCTGATAAATGACAGAAATGTAATGAATAATGTATGAATGCAGAATACAGGTGATAATGTGCAGAATGCCCTGCGCTGTAGTCCACTTCCTGCATTTGGAACGGTCTCTGGTCCGCTTGCTATTCACATACACAATCGAACTGAACCAGAATTCACTTTAACTGAACCCAGACTGAAGTTTGGAGGAGGTCCAGAGTTCAGTTAGCTTTCACAGCTCACCAACCAGACCAGACTTTACAGAGAAACGGACTGGAGTCGGATTAAAATGGACAGAACAGGGCTAGTTTAACGCATTCAGTGGTCACTATTTGACCAATTGTGGGTCAGAATCAATCAAGGGAAGTTATCTGATTGGCTGTTGCAGCCGTAGGAAAAAATCTATTTTTCTGTTAGCTAACCCAGCCGAGTCGTCTCATGTCATCTCCGCCTGGTTTCTGAATCCGTCTCACTCTCTCTCTCCCCTCCTCCTCCATCTCACCGTATCAATGAGGCGGCAGACATCCCAGACCTGCTCAGTCAACTGCTTCAAGATTTATTCTTTGTAACAAATCTGCAACAGCTGGAGAGCCGGGGTATGCATGTAAACTTTGTGTGTGTAATTTGGTGACAAGTCAGGCTTAATCAAGCTCCCAGTGGCTGGATGAGAGGAGCGCAGGGGAGCGGCATATGGGGAGCTGAGTGGTGAACAGGCAGTGGGCAGGGAAGGAGACACAAAGCCGCGCTCGCCTGCATTAACGCGTCGTACAGTGGCGATGGCAGCCGGAAGCACAGCCAGGAACCAGCCAGCCTGCTCTGTTTCTGACAACATATTTAAACAGGATCTGCATTTCTATTAAAGCATGTCTTTGTTCTGTAGAAGGGTGGGAATGACACAAGATTTGGTTTGTTTCTCTAAGCCGTTAAATGTGGCATATAGAGGAGAAAGTTAGCAGAAAAACCACCCAACATAACTGCTGAAAATATTCTTGTTTTAGTCAAACTTACTTATTTGTATTTGTTGTTAAAACATCCAGATAATAACAGTAATTAACAGTAATTTACTTTCACACCTTAGCTTTGAATCTCTTACAGACATTCAGGGTGGAGTTTCTCTGAGCGTTTTGGGTTTTCACCCAGACAGAATAAAATAGACAACAATAGAAACATTCTCTATTGTTCCACTGTGGGAACTTAGCGTTAGCATCTGCTAAATACCAAGTTGGTAAAGCGCTTAACCTTTTTGAAGCTACTATGTCTTTAGTTCTTTAGGATTAGTGCAGGTAACCTTTTAGTGCCCATTAATGTGTTTTGGCCAAAATCCAGAGCTGAACTAAAAGCTCTGATGGATTTTGGTTTTAAATATTTGTGGTGAATTGAGACTCATTTTGATGGTAACTGAGTCATTTTATTATATTTTATTGCCTGTGATACTCATATTTTAACACAATTTGACAAAGTTTGCAAGAAGCGCATCAACTGTCCTCCTAATGGCTTCAATAGCTCATAAAATCTGCGTACATGTGTCACAGATACCCAGTAAAACATAAAACAAATTAACGTCCTTCTGTAAAACTGTTGATGCGTTTCTGCTGCTGACCTCTCAGCTTAGCTTCTGGTTCATTTTAGAAACCTGATATGACATCTCTTGGCAAACTGTATTGAGGTTATTTAAATCAAGAGGAAGCGCTGAAATCATAAATCTACTCTGTTCCTTATGAAATATCCTCCTCACGTTACAGCTGGGATGTAAATTACAGCGATGAAGTAAATACAGAAAGATGAAATGTGGCATTGAATGTTAGCACAGCGGGAAGATGAAAGCTGTGGAAGGAGTCGGTCTATTTGGGAGTGTCCTACTCCAAGACCGGCTTATCTGCCGACTCCAGCTGCCTCTGGGGGAAATCACGTTTTAATCATCGTTCGCAAATTTTCTTCACCATGACTCTGAAGGAAACTACTAACCGTTTTATGAAATACTTCATGTTTGTGTTGTGAAAGTGTTCTAGCTACATCTCAGTTGCATGATTAGTAAGCGTGGTGTGATGAGCTGCAGGATTTCAGACTTACAGCCACTTCTGGAAAAATTGATGAAAGAGTTTTAAAGTTGAAATATTACGTAAAGTCAACTTTTTAAAAAACTTGTCTGTCGTTATAATATTATTTCCCTGTGTTGCTTTGATTCTCTCTCCCATGTTTGAGAAATACTTTAGTCTACATGGCAACCATTCATTCAACTTTAAATTACTTCATTAATCAGGTCTTTATTTTATCACTGAAACACATTAAACATCTGTCCTCTGTTGTGAAGCTGAAACTGATGGTTGAGGTGCAGAAACCCAAACTCTACAGCGTCTTGGTGTAGATGTAACACCCAGGGTGTTATCATTGTGAGAGCAAGGCTAAAAAACTCAAACCAAATGAGGCATAACATTATGACTACCTGTTGAATTGTTTTTCCTTTACTGGCAAACTGGCCTTTACCTTTTGACTTTGTCATCTTGACGTTACGCTACCCGTTTTTCCTGCTTCTAATACTTCACCATTGAATACCAACTGTTATGACTGAAGAATATGCAGGACAGTTTCAGTTTTCTAAATAAATGTTTATAGCAGAAAAGGGCGAATGATGAGGGCCCCATGTGAAGGTGTTGAGTTTGGGAAAATGTGCACCGTTTTGTCGTGATGCATTATAGTTTCTCCACATGAACACATGGTTAGGTATTTACCAAGCCATCTGCTAAAATCGCCCGGCTGAATTGAGCTGACATCCAGTTGCTAAGGAAATGAATGCTTTTCAAAGAGGCCAGCCAGTGTTGCACACCTGTCAGTGGAAAAAGATCCGGTCTCCCTCTTATCCTCCCTTTCTTTCTTTCTCTCTTCATGCATGTGGATCTGAAGCTCATCAGTCACTTATGATGCTCAGATGGACGGATGTTGCATTTGTTATAGTTTCATTGTGCAAACTTAAGATTTAGACCTTTAAGAAGAGGCTGAAATCACAATAAATGGCACAAAAGTTTTCTAAATATGGAAGATATAGCACAAAGTACTCACCTGTAATGAACCATGTTGTTCATTTTGAATTAGATTTCATAAATAACAGGAACACAAACATCCAGTGACTTACAAGACAGGCAGACTGGTACTAATGCGTTTAGTAAACTCCACTAAATAATCTAAAAACTTTGAGCAACCCAAATCCTTTTCTTATGGAAGTGATTTACAGCCACTGGAAGTTTTTTTTCCCTTTTTTCTCAGAATTTTGAGAAAAAAAGTCCAAATTCTTAAAATTTCCTCTGAGAAACGAGTTCTGACTTTTTCCCTTCATAAATCCGACTTTTTCCAGAATTTCATCATTCTGAGATTAAAATCTAAATTCTCAGAACTCTGGCTGTAATTTCAAAATCTCATAATTCTGAAATTCTGAGAAAAGTCAGATTTTTTTTTTTTTTTAGAAAACTACAGAATTCTGCGAAAAAAGTTGTAATTATGTTTTTTTTTAGTGGTCCTAATCCTGGTCCGCATGTTCTGGTTTCTGAGAAAAAACACAAAAATCCAGACATAAATAATAGAAAAACCATTGACACTTTGGATATTTGTAGGTTTTTTGTTTTTAACAAAACAAACCAGGCAGATTTTATGTTTCAGATATATATTGATTTATAGCTCAATTTTCTATACATTTAGACTTCTTTACATTATTAAAAAAATGTGTTATTAGTTATGCAGCAATTTTTTTTTCATTAAAAATTGAAACAGAAATTACTGTAAACTTCTGGTGAAACATTTGGACACTTTGTGATCTGAGCTGAATGAAGTTTGATGAGAACCAGCCGTTAAATCTGAAATGTTCCCGGTCGGGGAACGTCGGGGAACATCGGGGAACGTCGGGGAACGTGGACCGTTATGATGGTTACAGCGTCCCGCCGGCGGCGACTCGTTTCTCAGTGAGCGTGGCTGTAGGAGTGCGTCACGCTCAGTGATGAGTTTCAGCGTTCGCCGCTGCCGGACGGGGCGCGACCTTCGGAGAGACGCTCTGTCATGTCGGCTCCTGCCCGGGTGACTCCGGTAAAGGTCACCGCTGGGTCACACCAGCGGCCATAAATCAGCTGGAGGAGCTGGGAGATTGTGCCTGTTTGGTCCCAGTCCTGCTGTCCTGCTTGGGCCTTGACCCATTTTCAGCTGCAGAAATTATATCATAAAACACCAAGCGGTGCAACATCAGAGTTTATAATACACTGGATTTATAAATTTATAAAATTCAGCTATCAAAAACCTACAGGTGTAAACACGTCTGCTAATAGCACAGCTAACTTTTATTTAGCACTTTTGCTAACTTTGAAAATATTTAGCGCATTTATTTATTGAATTAAATGAACAGATTATTATTTGATTTTGTAAATAATAAATTAATATTTAATTATTTTGTTCAGTTGAGCCTGAACCTGAAAAATAAACACCTATGTGCAAAATAATTTTTAAGATTTGGATCTGCAATGAATCACAAATAAATTACAAATCGGGCGACTTTATTTGCCCGATGTTGTTTATCTTTTGGCCTATGTGATAAGAAGTTTAAAGTTTCCTAATATTCCGACGTTTAGTCGGATGGATGCAGGCGGTATCGAGGCGGTTTGGGGTTTTTGTTTCAAAGCTTCAGGTGAAAACGTGTCAAAGATCAGAGCGTTCGTTCTGCATTGAAGCCTAGCGTTAGCTTTGTCTCGCAGCGCATTATCACTTCGCCGTAACACGGCCATCAGCCTTCCATTAGTGAAATATTAATATGCATTGGGAAGGATAATTGCCCTCGCTGCTCTCATCACACAGACATCATGTGAACTTTGAGACAATCCCTGAACAAAAGAGCCTTGGATGGAGGGGCAACATCTTCATTTCCTTCCCAGAATGCATTAGGCCTGTAAGTGGGCTTGCCTATTGCTGATGCCTGCGTTTGCGCCGGGCACCTGGGATTCTCCAGACCTGTTTGATGTGGCCCTTTTCAGGCACTCTGATCATCCTGTTAAATTGCGACTAATGGACAGGCCCAGACAACAAATTGGCGACACGCACACACCTGTCCTTTGTAGTGCGGCAAGACGTGGCGTGCGCGGCCGTGTCTGTCTCCGCGGCGCTGCCACAGCAGCCATTTAGTCCTGAATAACCCCAGGTGCCATTACCTTGGTACCTGAGTAAACCCACACAGGCAAACTGCGACCAAACAATGCGCGGTCAGCGTGGGCGGAGGGTGCTGGTGCATATGCTGGTGTGTTATGTGCTGTGTTGGTGTGTCACGTTGTGTTTGTGTGACTGTGTGTGGACTTTCTTCTTCACCGGGGGGTTCGGTTGATGCATAGCTGCACCTGTCTCTTCAATAGAATCCCCTCAATTGAGAATAATAGGTGGGGGAGGGGCGATCGGCTACTGTGGCGACAGATTGTGTTTTCCAAGGCTATGCCAAAAAATACAAAATAAACAACTAAAATAAGTACCATCAACATTATCATTAGTTTTATTTTTTCTTTCTGTGTTAAATAACAGAATATGAGGAATGTATAGGATGTCTATTGGTTATTTCCAATAGTCATTATCAATATTATTACTATTATTACTATGGGTCTGTAGATTTTCTTGTCTTATGAGTCAGTTATAATTATTGAGTTTATAAGTATATTTAATTACACTGAATTATACAAAAGTCTTCAGTAGTCCTTTTATTTGAAGAATAATTTTCTTCAGTCTTCATAATTCATTATATTTGTTGTTTTGTTTAATTTATTTTAAATATTTAAATTGTCTTCCAGTTCCACTGCTGAATGTTAATCAAATATTTACAGTTTATTGATCTCTGAGAATGTGTTCTTGCATCATTTGCCGTTACTATTGTATCGCTTGAAATCGTCTCAAAACAACAATATTATCGTTTATTGCAATAATTTATTGTTGGAGAACAGATTTATAGAATTTCTGAAAAACCCTAAATTTAGCAAATATCCCATTACTAGACCCTGTTTTTATCAGTTTCATACAATGATGATATCATTTATGAAACAAAAACTCACCACTGTTAACTTTTACACAGAACCTTTCGTTTAACTTTACAAATAAAGTTTAAAAGATTTTACTTTTCATCAACATAGAAAGTGTTTTTGTCAACAGTTAATCAGAATAAATTAAGATGAGCTCTATAATTTACAATTACAATTAATAATTTTTTAAGTCCTGCTTTGTTTACAGCGACTTCATAATTCATTTTATCTGTGGTTTTGGTTGTGTGTGGTTTTGATTCTGGTTTTATTTATTGTTCATAGTTGTCGTGTTTTATTTTGGATATTTAAAATATCTTGGGGTGAAATTTTATTATCATAGCATTATCAGTACATTACTGGAAACTGGCCTTAAAACAATAGTGTTATCGTTTATGACAATAAACTCTGTGGCAATTTATTGCCCAGGACGATTTATTATCACTCTTTATGTAAACTACAGGAATATGTTCCAATTTAGGGAAGAACATTTTTATTTTCCAATTTAAAAAAGGAATTCAGTTTGTTTATTTGCATCTTTTTATGTATTTCTAACATTGTGGTTAAATAAAAAATCTCTAATCGATTACAAAATAATCATTAGTTGCAACCTTAAATAATTTTATAAGTTATTTATAGAAATTCAGAAATAAAGTGATGCAGATGCATAGGTAGAAAACTGCTTTGTTTACAGATATAAAGTGAAAGTAGGAATAGTTTAATTTAAGGTACGATGTTCCAAGGAACATATTTCACCTTTGTTTAGGTATTTTAAACATATTTATGCATCTCGTTTTGACAGAAATACTGCATCTTAAAACAAAAGTAACAATCTCTGGTTGCATTGTTGGCCTCCAAGTTAAAAACTGACGCCGCCGGCCGGTGAAAAACCGGAGCGATCGCTTGTTTCTGGTTTGAAAAGCTGCAGGTAAGTTTGAGAAACGTCCGAGCGTTGGCGTCCAACCAGGCCCATATTGAATGGCACCTAACAGTTTTAAATCAAGTCTCTGTGCCCAGCATCTGATGTGGGAGGGACTGGGAAAGGCTTTCTGCGAAGCGCACCGGGAGATTTTTTATATTTGAGATTTGAACGTGTGTGTGCGAGCGTGTATTTGTGTTTGTGTGGACAATGACAGTATCTGTTGTGCCAGAGGAACTGATGAGCAGGTGGTCTGAGTGGGATTCAGCATACTCTCTCTCCCTCCTATTCACACTAGCACTCAGCTCTCCCTGCTTCTGTATTTATGCATTTTTGTCTGTCTGTCTGTCTCCCAGGCACACTCATTCTCTATTTCTGTGTTTTCTGTTTTTTATTTTTATTTGCAAATTGTTTCATTGTGCAGAAATGTCACTTTTAAGATTCAGAAACTTTTTAGATTGATTTGGAACAGAATCTGTAATAAATTGATGTTAGAACTGCAGATTAAACATGACTGGATGTGAAGGGTTGGGTACTTATTGTATTGTCTATCATTTATCGTGATAAGAATTTAAATTTATCGTCACGATAAATTCCAATTAATGTCCTTATTGTCAGGATTGATAGTTTTGCTGTTTTTCCAGTTTATTCAATAAAAGCATCAATAATCACACTTCTTTATGTGACTGGTGTCATAAAGAAGAACCTTAAATGGGGATGTTTTGTGTTTGTGTTTTTAATTGCTGCGATTTCGTTACAAATGTGCACAAAACTTTGACATTAAGCTACTGTCGAAAAAAATTGCAATTGCTGTATTTCCATTATATAAACGCAATTAAAATCCAACGGGAATAAATTCGTTCTCGCGATTAAAAACCATCATCCTCCATCGTCTTCTTCGTGGTTTTCGCCAGTAGTAACATCCGTTTGTTGATCATGTGACCCGTGATGTGAAAAACGTGTTTCCATTGGAGTTCTGTGAAATAAACCAATTTCCATATGGGAGTATTTTTGAAATTGCTGTGCTTCCATTAAATGCATTTATTTTATATCATATCAATTACATTTTTTGTCAATAATATCATCAATGAAAACGCAGCTTATGTCATTAGTTATCTAAAAAAGAAGAAATAAATAGTCCATGTCACTTTCATTGTGATAATAAAAGTGACAGCAAAATATTTTGATAAACTTTAGGTCCACATTGCCCACTCCTGCGTATAATTGATGATATGAAGCAGGAAAAGATTTGCATTTGGTCGTTTTGTTAAAGATGAATAGAGCTGTATGGATATCTTACAGGAGACAGTTTTTTTTGTTTTTAATTATTTTATTTTCTGAGATTTCACTTATTTGAAATAAATGAAGGTCTCATTTAACAAACTCCGTCTATGTGATGTTGAAGATGAGACTTCTGACACCTGCCCTCGATGTTTCACTGAATTAAATATTCCAGGAACCGTCCTCTTCCATTACTCAGGCAGTGCAGAGTTTCAGGACGATACGCCGCCGTACGCTGCATACCTTCACTCACCAGATGTCCGCTCCATGTCCATTGATTGCTTCGCTGACACGGTTCAGTGGCGTTCCCTTTATCCGATACGAACAGGTACGCACACACACTCACACACACCTGAGCAGCTCAGTACAATGCAGGGTAACATTGTGCCCCGAACCCTTCATGGTACATAGAGGTGACCCATATGTTCTTGTTATTGACCTACTTTAGGAGTGACACCGTGTTAAGTATCATCTCCATTCAGACGGTCAGGTTGTGATCTACATTTACACGAACATCGGTGTCGGATAGCGCCGTGCCCATCAGACAGGGCTAAGGCACGATCTAATAAAATAAATAAAAACCCATAAATTAACTACCTGTGATTAGACGTACAGGAAAAACTCTCTATAAAAAACATTAAGAAGCTTAAAGTTGAAGTAGAAAGAAGGTGAAGGAATTGATCTAGAAGAAGTCAGTATCGCATAGTTACTTGAAATATTATTTTTCAGTTGTAGTTTCTCAACTCAAGCTTTAAAGTGTCAACATAATGCGCTAAATCTAAAATGTATGCGGGATATATTGAAGAAAGGAACACAGTCCACAGTCAACAACTAGATAACAAGGTCAGGAAAAAGTTTCATGTTTTGGTCTTAGTGTAGGAAATGTTTACATGTTTCTTGGTGTTGAATCCTGAAACATATAGTTATGTTATACATGCAACTTGTCTATAGACTTTATCTAAATTATGTCTTTGACTTTATCAAAAAATAGTTATAAGAAAAACCACAAAACTCCTAAAGGTCACAAGTTTGATTGTCAAACTTAAATAATGCTGCTACAATCTTACTTGATGTTTTAATCCATGACCAAAATGGAGAGCGAAAAGTCACATTTAAGCGCAAATCAGTATATATTATCACAAAATTTCTTGTAAATATTTCCGCAAAACCAGTGATTTTGATTAAAAACAATCGCAAATTCTGGAGGAGCTGTCATAAAAATGGAACAATTTAAAACACCTGATGAATATGGATTTAATAAAGAAACAAAACTGTTTGGGACCCCCGAAACAAGAAGCCCTGGGCTACTGCCACTTTAAATGTACGATGATATTGCAATAATCATACATTCTTGATATTATTAGATCTGAATACATGATCTTTTCTCAATTTAAAGACTCAGTAAATACAATTAATTCCTTGCTGTAGAATTAATTTATTGTTTTTGATGCAACAACAAAAACAACAACAAGGAGCCTGATTGGCTGCAGTGAAACGAGTAAAAATGAGTGGCGTAATTAACACTAAATACAAAACAGCCCGATTTGTTCTGTTTTGTTCGCTGCCAGCCTCCACAAGGCTGTGTTGGGGAAAACTCCTTGGACACAAATACCATCATCACCTAAGGTGATTAAAAAGAAATTGGAAATTTTAGCAGGAGAGAGACCAGAGTGAGTTATCTCCTGCCAACCCTCTGTTGCTTCCTTCTCTTTTATTTTTCGTGGCTATGTGTGGGTAAAGTTTTGGATGATCTGACGCTCCAGCTTTAATAATAACGAGGATTTTTGCCACTGCCTGCAAGTCCTGGGAACCAAGTCAACACTGAAGAGAAGAAATTAGTCAGTTAGAATATTTGTTGATTTACCCAGTCGTATTTAAAAGGAGTTGGTGAATCATTTAAGTTGTTTTTCAAACAAAAAAATCCTTTAAAATATTTCTTTAGATGTCAGAATTTCTTCTTTGATGGATTGGACAAACAAAATGACACATTTGATGATATCTTGAGGGACTTTATTAAAATTGACATCTACATGAGATTTTTTTTATTAGTGTTTTCTAGATAATTTTTGCTACTAGTTTAGTTTAAGAAAATGCAGTTTTTCACAGTGGAGAATTAATAAACCCTAAAGTTTGTGGTAAAATCATGCAGATTAAATATCAGAGTTCATATTTGCTTCACTTTATCCTGATTCTGTATATTAAACAACAACTGTAATCTGAAAAAGTTAATCAGCCACAAAACAATGTCAAAGAAAACACAAAAATCTGTATAATTAGATTACCCCTACTAAAATAAATAACTCATTATTTGTATAACGGCAGATCCACATTTCCCAATAAATCATGGAGTTAAATATAAAAACAAAAGAGAAAATTCTGATTTCGTATCAAGTTGTTAACTGTTTATGTGTTTGATAATGGCTGAAATTTTGTTATTTTGCTAAAATGAACATGTAAACAAGTTGGTTCTTTAGTTTGGAAAAAATTACGTTTTCCACCATGATTGTTTTGGTTCCCAAGAAAGACATGCCACTCATAAGATGGCGGCTTCACTAATGAACTGTTTCTACACAGCAATACAGCCAACAGTTCAGCTCTTTTTGCTCTGAAACTCTAATTTATTATCATCTGTGGTTTCATATTTTAGCCTAACTTGGCAAATATAAATATTTTTTGTTAATAAATTCTTTTACATTTAGCGGTTTTTTTGTTTTTTTATGAGAAGTGTTATCCAAACTCAGTCACCAAACTATGTCATCAGTGCGTATTAGCATTCAATTAAATATATAAATATAAATTAATATAATGCCCCAGCCTGAAGGGGCTGATTCAGACTCTGTTGTTCTGTTCACTCAGTGTTTGCCCTATGAGCAGGGCGGAGCCACTGAGAGTGAGAGCTGAGCAGCAAAAGTTTACTATAACATCACATCTAGTCAGATGGTGTTGTGGTTTTTCCTTTGAATTATTTTGTTAAAAACTTGGACAGGATTGTATAAAGTTTATGGATTTTTATTAGAATAAAAAAGAACAATAGAACAACAAAACCAATTTGACTTTTTCGCTTAAAGTGTAAAAAAATATAATTTCAGAGCCAAACAAAGCAATTTGTTGTGTTAGAGTGGAGAAATAAATTATTTAAAAAGATGCTACTCAAACGATTATCCACGTTTGCATCCAACTAAGCAGTATGTCATTAACTATATATAATAAGGTCATTTTTGAATTAATTGTGCTTGCTTGGAGTTTATTTGAAGTGAGATGTTCCTCTTGTGTGTTCATGTCAGCAGCACCTTTTATCATTTTTCCTTCTGTCACTTCCATCAGCCCAAGGCAAGGAAAGGAAAAGAGGCGACCATCTTTGAATATGCAAATATTTTAGGAATTATGGGATTGATTTAAATAATGATGTGAAGCGATGAACTCATTTTTCTGGAGAGGAAACGTCGTGGTAACCGTGGTCCACTGTCCTTTATCATTAGCCACAGCACATCAACCCCACAGACGATCCGTGAGTGTGTGTGTGTGTGTGTGGGGGGGGGTGTGTGTGTGTGTGTTAAAACCTTCAGTGATCCTTCATGGCTCTTTAATTAGGGAATATTTTTCTGCATTTTTCCGTCAGCTCGTTATCAGTCACCACAAATGAAACCTCCAAACCGAGGGGAGTGACGGGTGGAAGGAGGAAGATAAACTGTGAAACTGCAGACTGATGTGTAAAAAAAATGTTTTTCCTTTTATCTTCTGCTTTAATCTTACATAAAAATGAGCCACTGCAGCGTCATTTAATCATTTACGCCTCTACCCTCTCTGCAGATATTTAATTGAAAGCTTCAGTCAGATGATCTTTGTAAATAATATTTTTTAATGGGACTACAAATTGGAGGGGAATTTATCAGCCGTGTTTTCGTACGCCGCTGTGATCTGTAGATAATTTCCATCAGAGCTGGGATCGGCGCTGATATTTATTGGCCGCTTCGTTAACTTGGTTGTAAAAGAAAATCAATAACAGAGGCACTTAAGAAAATTGGGTAACGGATTTATTTTATTGGTATTGATTATGAAGTCTGCTGTGTGTGTAGGGAGAGCTGCTGCAATGTTTCTGTGAAAAACAGCAGAAAGGATGATTTAAAGTTGAATTACTCCACTTAAAAGAGAAATAAACATACGTTAATGTAAATGTACTGGAATTAACCAACAAGCTTGTTTTTATTGGTAAGCATCTGAAACAACGCAAAATATGAGTTTTATTATGATGATTTTTATTTATTAAGGGGAATAAAAACGTTTTAGAAAGACAAATTAACATAATTTTTGATAATTGACGTTTTAGTGCTTTGTAAAACTGTTTCAGTTCAGCTATACTGCTGGATATTTTGTACAAGAACAAGCTGTTTAAGTTCATACTACATAATAGTAATTAAGTGGAGACTTTGACTAGGACAAACCATTCAGATGTGGACTTCCTGTTGTGCTTTGGATGACTGACTTTCTGCGTAACCCACGTTCAGTTAAGCGTAAACTCCAGTTTTTCGCATTTTTGTGTTTGTGGAAATTCATGCAGAATCTATTGTTTTTGTGCTAGTGAATAATTGTCGTTTATTGCAATTTTTTCTTAAAAATGGTCAGGAATATTGGGTTTATGTGATGCTAACTCCCACCTGCAGGTGGCAGTGTTTCAAACGTCTAATATAACGCTGCCTCAGCTTTACATGATGTCAAATTTTCGCCTGTTTTCAAAATGGTAACAAAATTTTTGCTATTTAAGTTTGCTAAAGAATAACAATGTTTGTGTCCAATTTGCTTGTTACGTTTCTGCTGATCTTTTGTGGCGTTAGGAGGAAGTTTAACATGGGAAAAAAATCACAAAATTAATCAGATTTTTTTTAGCTTTCCATCATGTTATAATCATATTTATATCAAATAGTTTAAATTTGGGATCAAAATTATGTTTTGGATTCCAGGAGTTGTTTAGATCTAGACTTCAAAACAAATTTTCAGCTAAAATAAATGATATTTTGTGACATACTTTGTAACATATTTTAAACTTTTCAAGCTCAGAAATGTACGTGTTTTTTCTAAAAAAAAAAAAAAAAAGAAAATTCTGAGAATAATCTCAAAATTGTAGTTTTTTGGCAGTAATGTACTCCCGCTTTTTTCCGTTTGCTCCTATTTTGCCGTCCTGTGCAGTTTTTCCCTCTTTCTCAGCTGGATTTTCCTGTTTGTGTCTCATTTCCTGCATTGCTGCGTGACGGCGGGAGGAGAGACGGTAACTAAGAAGAGCCGTTAATCTCTGATGGAAAACATCTTTTCATATGAAAATTTCCAGGTTGCTCTCCCAATCCCACCACATTAACAATCTGGAATATGCAGGCCCCAGAGGGAAAGGCTCTGTAATCTGCTCTTAATCTGCACCCCCCCCCCCCGGTAGCTGTTTAGCCTCAGTTGTTTTCAGCTTCGATGTTTTCTGGATTTTACTGCAGCGTTCCCCGAGCCGCTCCTCTGGAGACGTTGGGAGCGGCGTTTAGGACTATTGTACCGAAGGAATGTTAACTTGGCCGGTCTGCCTCTAATTTGGAAATTATAGTGATTACGAGCTAAATATAAAAACCAGGGATTTGGGGCTGCAAGAGGCAGCGAAGGCTTCTGTATTGTTTGTCAGATGAAAACACATCCAGGAAAATGCAGGACTTGGATTTCAACCCAAATCTTCATCATCACGTTTTGTCACTTCTGGGCTTTCTTTGGTTTTTGTCCAGTCAGCCACACACAAGATGGCTGCCCTCTGTTTACATCATTTCCTTTCCAATAAACTTGCTTAAAGCTGCAATATTTAACTTTTATAAAAATCATTTTTGTGTATTTGTTGAAACTTTCTGTATGTTGTGGCAGTTTAGGAGGCAGATAATCTGTGAAAAATGAAGCTCCTCTGTCTTCTCCCAGTGCTAACTAGAAACAACCAATCAGAGCCAGGAGGCGGGTCTTAGCGCTGTCAATCACCCTTTATTTCTGCTACTCTGCAGCTATCATTATTGCTAGGCTAGTTAACTAGTTATCTGTAATGGTGAGTTGTTTTCCCACCATTAGCACATTTAGCAGCGCCTACAGGAGATTGATTGACGGCGCTAAACACCTCCTCCTGGCTCTGATTGCTTGTTTTTGGTGTATTTCTTCAGACAGCAATAGTAACTTAGGGAGGAGGTGGAGGAGATCGATCTTTTGACAGATTATCTGCCTCCTAACAAACTGTCACAACATAGAGAAAGTTTCATAAAAGGAAAAGGAAACATGGCAAGTTAAAAAAAAATTTTGCTCAAAAGTTTCAGCGCTAGGATGAGGTTTTTTTTTTAGTCGTATTTAAATGTGAAACATCTCTTTGCATCACGAGTCGCATGATCGACAACAGGACGTTACTACTGAAGGAAATGAAGAACAATAAGAAAACAGGAAGTGGCAGGGGGATGATGGCACGGCGTTTTTTAAGGACTTATCACGTAAACAAACTTATTCACATCTGATTTTAATTGTGTTTCTCATTTAATAATACCACAAATGAGAAATTGTGTTTCTTTGACATTAGTTGAATTTCTTCAAAGATTTGCAAATATTTGTAGTGGAAATGCAAATTGTGTGCTTCGACTCTTCCTGTGTGTCTGCAGAAATCCAAAAGATCTGCAGGTTATGAATGCTTTCTAGCAGCCTTCTGGTTGCATGCTATGCTGCAGGAAGTGTGTGTGTGTGTGTTGGGGGTTGGGGGTGTATTGTTGGAAAAAAAGGAAGCATGACGAGAGTCTGCTGTGGATATAATTAATAGGCCACATGCGGCTGCACCAAATGTGTCACAGCGAGGGGAAATCAATCGATGAAGTCTGCCGACATTAAGGGTGTGTTTTTGCCCGCGTGTGTGTGTGTGTGATGAAGCAAGGATTGGATGGTGGTAGATGGGTGGCTAACGGGGAGGAGAGACTGGATCTGTAAGGGATGAAATAATAAGGAAACGGGGCGGAAATATTGCAGAGAAGAAGAGAATCCTCCGTCTCACACCCTTCAGCCACATCCTGTGGAGAAATCTGACATGGAAATTCATAAACGTGTTAATATATGGACTCAGCGTAAATCACTGGAAGTTTATTTACCACAAGCCTTCATCCAAACCAAGTCAGACGGTCAGAGGAGCTTCTTTGGTTTTTAATGAGCTTCCTAGTTAACATGAGGTCTAAAACTGGAAAAAATGTCATTTTACTAAATGGTTGATTATAGATTTTACTGATATTGTGTCAGAATATCAGTAAAATCTAACAGGTTCCTGTTAAAGGGACCTTTGATGCACAATTCACATTTTGTATGTTTTATACTTTTATTTGGGTTTCTACTGATTCTAAATCATACCAAATATTTTTTTAAAAAGTCAGCTGTTTTTTGGCAATATGTTAATGTATTTTTGGTGTTTAATAAAAACCTCTAGAATGTAACGTAAGCAGGCACTGCTCGTTACCTAGCAACCCAAACAAAGTTCTGCACGTTACCTAGCAACCCAAACAAAGTTCTGCACGTTACCTAGCAACCCAAACAAAGTTCCGCCCGTTACCCAGCAACCCAACCGTTACATTTCAGTACATTTGGTCAGCTAGTTTTACCGCAGTAAAAGTGTTCCTTTACTGACTTGCTATCCAGAAGCCACTTGATGCATTCTTGTTGGTTGAGCAGGAGGCTCCACTTATGCTTTTCGAAGATTTTTGGACTAGCGCGCATCTTCTATTGGTATATTTTAACGTTTTCATTCAAATTGAATTGTGTTTTACTTGCAGTATGTCATTTTTATAAGGAATATGTTGTGACAGATAATCTGTGAAAAGACAAATTTCCTCCCTGAGCTTCTATTACCAGCTGAAGAATTGAACCATAAACAACCAATCAGACCCAAGAGGCGGGTCTAAAAGCTGCCAATCAGTCTCATGTACTCACTGTTAAATATTTCAATGTTGGAGGAACAACTCACCGTTACAGGAAAACATTTATCCACCGTGATCATGCTAACTAGCCTTAGCATTCACAACAGGATGTGCTAGCTGTAGTGTAGCAGAGAGCATGATTGTGACTGACAGCACTAAGACCCGCCTCCTGACTGATTGGTTGTTTGTAGTTAGCACTGGGAGAAAACCGTCACAACATGGTGACAATTTTAACAAATATGCAAAAAATAGCAGAGAGATTCTGTTTTCCAATGGGTGAAACTCAGACATCCAGCCTCTCTTCTAGTGAGGTCCTTGGATCGGCCCCTCCGGGCTCTCTGACGGAGCTGCTGCAGCCCGGGCCGGTCTCTGACGGAGCTGCTGCAGCCCGGGCCGGTCTCTGACGGAGCTGCTGCAGCCCGGATCGGTCTCTGACGGAGCTGCTGCAGCCCGGGTCGGTCTCTGACGGAGCTGCTGCAGCCCGGGCCGGTCTCTGACGGAGCTGCTGCAGCCCGGGTTGGTCTCTGACGGAGCTGCTGCAGCCCGGGCCGGTCTCTGACGGAGCTGCTGCAGCCCGCCTCCTTCCAGTCTGGCACAACTGGTGTCAAACGTTTATGCTGCAAAAAATCTTCCGTTTGTGCCGCTGTCATTTTAAAGATGTTAATAAATGGTTCCAGGCATCAAAACATTTACAAAATTAAACAAGTTTGATGTTAATTAACTAGACTACGTTTGTGCTGCAAACATTTCCATTTGTGCTGCTTTTCCTTCAAAGATATTGATGAAAGGCTTAAGGTCAAAAGGTCAACCAGCCCAATTAAACTGGTGTCAATCGTTTGTGCTGCAGAGATTTGTATTTGTGCTGCTATCATTGTAAAAAATATTAAAGTTTTCAGGAGTTAACCAATTTCTTGCTCCATTTATGAAATCCAACAAGGTCAAAGGTTGACCTATTGACCTTAAATTTTTGATTAATATCTTCAAAGCAAAAGCAGCACAAATTGAATCTTTTTGCTGCACAAATGTAGCACATTTCTCAAAGAACGTCCAGCCGTGTGTTGGTTCATTTTCTGTTCTTGAGTCATGATGAGATGCCAAAATATGCTTTATTTCTTAAAATAAAAATAAATATTCAGCTAAGTTTTTATGAACTTAATGTTGTAATAATTAAGCAGTAATTTTATGTCTGACACAAAAACATAAAACTAGGAATATTGAGCATCTTTTGACGTCATCAAACTTCATTAAAGCGACTTTTTTCTGGTATTTTTGTGTATTTGCTGTAGAGTTCTGCTCTGATCTTTATTAGTTTTATATTTTTATAGATGTATTTGTAGTTTTTTGCTGCGTTTGTTTAGTTGGAGACCAGAAGACGTAGATTTGCTGTCATTTGGTCGGAGGAACACAGAACCTTGGACCGGCCGCGCCGCGCCGCGCCGCGCCGTCGCCTAGTAAACAGTCCATTAGCGCAGAGCTCCAAGGTAAACATATTTACTGGCTGGTGACGGCCTGCCAGCGTGGCTCCTCGGCCCCGTGGCAGAGGGGATTTCATTAGGCAGAGGGCAGGGGGAGAACGGAGGAAATTAATGTGCCATTCAAGATGATTTCTTTGTTTCCCATCAACATGATCACAGACAGGCCGCGGGGAAGAGATGATTTACGCACACAAAGGGAAGAGACGGGGAGGGGAAAGAAGCAGGGAGAAAGAACATCACAAAAGGCTCCCGGTGCGTGAAATGTCTTCCTTTTGGTGGAAATGTTCTTGTCACAATTTTTTTTCTTCTCATGGCTTGAAGTGCTGGGATTGTTTTCAGTCAGAAAAGCCTTGTTGTTTGTCATTAAGGGAAGTATATCTGAGTGAAAACACCAACAGGCACAACAATGTCATGCGTTTCTTTTCTGTTAAACACCAAGTAATCCAACCAGTGCAGAGATGTCCTGCAGCCTCGTTAGGAACCTGTTAAACAATAGCAGTTGTTGTTTTAAATCCATGCCTTGAAACCTGCAGGATGCATTCTGAGCAACGTCTCACTTCAGAAATAACCTGGGATCAGAAATAAGCACAAAGTAAACATTAAGGTTAGAAAATAAATTGTTAACTAGCAGCGGCTCTCTGTCATGGCGAAATAAGAGAACAAAGTCATAACAACACGAGAATAAAGTTGTTGTTATGGCTTCCTCACCGTAATAGTTCAACTTTATTCAGCTAATTATTTTTTCTTACTTTGGCCCAAATACTCCATCATGCAAACTAAAAAAACTCACTAAAACTCACAAGACAAAACAAAACTCAAGATGTGGTGAGATTTTAATATTTTGTTCACAAAAACTTCAAAGATCAAACTTATTTGGAGCTTTTACAGATTTATTTCCAAACTCTACAACCTGACAGGGTTTCTTTCCCTCAGTGCATTATAAGCCTGGCAGCCCACCAGGCTTTACTTTTGACCCCACCAGGCTAAGCATTGCTTATTTACTTAAGTCTTTTTAAAATATTTTCATTTTTAAGACTTTATAGTTGATGTTCAGTTGTTACTGTTCAATCTTTCAATAACACATAATTATTAAGGGATATTTTCAAATTTCCTGTCAACTCGAAACATTTTTTAACTCAAAAACACTTTGGGTTGCTGGATGAATTACTGCTCTGGCACCAACCACCAGGTTTAGCACGTTTTCTGGGGGAAACCTTGTGATATATTTGTTTTTCTGATTTGTTGAGTCTGTTTCCCTAGAAGCGCCAACCCAGCTGGAAACCTCCTGATCCTCCTGATGGCAACCAGCCACTGCCAGCAAACCTCACAGAATATCTACATTTAAACTAACATTTAAAGTTTACATGACACACAGGTCAATCTTAGTTAATACAAAGGCAGCTTGGGAAACTATAAGTTTTATTTAGGCAAAGTAACTGGAGCTGATCAGTTCCCAGCAGCTGCATTTCCATTGGTGATATAATCGCACAATTTGACATTTCAAAAATAAATTTGCTTATTAGTGAAATATTGACTGAAGTTTTGCAGAAGTTTTGTAATAGTTAATAATGTTTCCATTGACCACTAATTTGCGCAACTTGAATTTACAAAAATAAATTTGCTTGATGAAAATACTGCAATTTTGCAAAAACTCACAATTGCCAATAAAACGTTTCACGCGATCATGAGCTGGGTTCTTTGGCCACATTGATGTTGGTTTATTCAGCAAAACTGCAATGGAAACTTTTTTTTTCGCATCACAAGAGTCACATGATTAACAAACAGGATGTTACTACTGGAGGAAACGACAAACAAGACGACAGGAAGTGATTTAATGACTTATTTTGTGAACAAACTTATTCAGATGTGATTTTAATTGCATTTCTTATTTAATGGAAACACTGTGTTTCAACAAAGTCAGCTAATAATGACTGTCCTTCAGCCTGACTCTCCATCCAGGCCAGACTCTGGTTGCCTGATGCCTGTGAGCAACATGCAGGTTGACATGAGCCGCATATAAATGGCTGCAGAGCAACAACATGGCCCTTTTTATTTAGACGCGTCCACAGAGTGTATTTTCAGATGCGTTAGGAAGCGGTTTTATGCAGTTGGTGACCTTCGGTGGTGGAGCAGGTGTTTAGGGTCTGATAACATCGTGACAGGGAGTACAGGTGTGACTGCGTTCAGACAGGAAGGACACACACACACACACACACACAGGCTGGCAGAGACACAGATTTTTCTTTGTTTTTGGAGGTAAACTGACTAAAAAGCCGTAGTTTTCTCTATTTGGATCCAACATGCTGCTTGGAAAAGATGAAATTTGAAACAGAACTAGCTGTGCTGACCACCAAGCTGCTGCACCAATGCTGCTGTTCAATGCCAAATGTGCAAATATATTAAGAGTTAGAACAATTTCTCACAGAAAACATCACTTTCAGACTGAAATTTAAACGCCTTCAGTCCCTGGTTAGTATTATTTTGACCTTTTTATTAAAACTAAACCTGATACCTGTAAAAAAATAAGTTATAAAATGACAATATGTGCCTGGAAAATACACAATACTGTCCCTTTAAGAAGGTGCATAAAATGTTATTCACATTTTAAATATTAACTATTAAAATCATTTTTTATGGAATGTTATGTGCAGCAATTTAAACTTTTTTTTTAATATTATGGGAAAAATAAAGAAAAATTGCAACTTTTTGGAAAAGGTGGCACAAAATCAAAAGCTTTAGGTCACAACATAAAAACATAAATGCAACAACGTGGATGATTGTACTTTTGAAAACACAACAGATCCTGAACTTTGTAACTTTATCCACATTAAGGATTCAGATTGGAGGAAATGTCACTGGATTGTTTTGATGTTTCACTCCTTTCTGCTCTAATTGAGCATCTTCAGGTTTTATGTCTGTTTATGTTGGTTTAAATCAAGTTTCTTCTGAGTTTTTTCACTTGAAGGAATCCGTCCTCCTGCTGCCATCTTGTCCTCGGCTCCCCCATGTGGTCAGAAGCGGAACAGCAGTGACTTCCCCTGACATTTAAAGGCCTTTCTGAAGGAGCTGGTGGATTTCAGGAACCTGTTCACCTTCAGAAAGTTTCCAGTGAGGATGCAGCGGCGTCAAGCTGTGGAGAGGCGTGAGAAGATGTGAGCGATGCGCCGCAGCCTGCAGGGCGATGCTGTGATACCCAGCAGCCCCGAGCTGCAGCTTGATGTGGGTCGATACTCCCAATGTTTTGTCTCTCCTGTTCACATCGAGCATGACAGAGAGGATTTCGGAAAGGCTGCACTGCCAGATGGGAGATCGTTCCTTCATGGGTATTGTGTGCAAAAAGCCGCGGAATATGTCGGCTTTATCTGCGTTAAAACATACCGAACGTTTTTCCCTGTGATACTGTGCTAGCAAAGCTATAGCCGCTCCCATCTGTGCTGCTGCAAACTGTATCTTGCTCCTGCAGCATCCAGGCAGAAATAACTCGGCTGATCTGAGCGGGAAGCCAAATTTCTGATACGTAAATGTGTGAAATAGTGTGATATTGAGACGTGGTTCCAGATAGATTATGTTGTATCACTGAGCTGTGTTTTATCCAGACTCCTGGCCGCTCTATCTCGCTTGCACACGCTGACACACATAATGCCCTATCATCTCCCTCTTCCCATGCAAGAGATGGAAAAAAGGGAAATATGTGCTCTCTCTCTCGCTTGGTACAGCAGCATATTAGGGCCGTTTGAGAGAGGGAAAAAAGGAGTAAACTTCTACCACAAATCTCAGAAATTTTCTAGAAAAAAAACAAAGTTGTTTCTGACCTCCAATAGTCAAAAGTGTGCAAGAAAATCTCAGGTTTTTCACAAAAAACAGGGAGATTTCTGTATTGCAAAAGTAAAAAGATTACAAGAAAAAAACTCACAAATTTGATGATTAATCTCATAATTTTTCCAGAAAAAATAAGAACATTTTTGAGCTAAAAGAGTCAAAAATGTGCAGAAATATCTCCGAAAGTTTGAGGTAAACTGCCAAATTTTTCCAGGAAAATTTCTGAGCTAAAAGTGAAAAAGGTTTTGACTTCTGGCTTTCAGAAATTTGCAGTTGTTTTTTTTTTTATAGAAAATGTTTAACTTTTGAAATTTTCACGTCTTTGTCTAGAAAATTTAATCTAAAAATGTTTTTTCTAGCAAAGTTTCAACTTTTGAAAATAAGAACATTCCTAGTTTTTTTTAGATGATTTCAGAGATCAAAGTCAAAATTTGATCATTTTTTATCAGGAGTCTTCTCCTGTTTGGTTTCTGCCTACGATGGCCCTAATATGCCGTTGTAGATGTAATATAAGGTCATGACTGGAATGTTAATTTTACCACTGAAGTCGGACACAGACATGCAGAGTTTGTGCCAACCTCACCGAAACCAGAACAATACACAAAATCAAACCTGCATTCCTCTGCAAGCCACTGGGTGTTTTATTTCATCGTTTCTGACCACAGTAGCTGTAAAAAACGTTTTAAAAAAAGAGATTAAACTGACCAACTGTAGAGGTTTGAATAGCAGCAGCGCAGCTCCAAGTCAGTAGGAGACAAAGGCGGCGGCGGCGTGGGAGAAGAGGCCGCGGCTCGCAGATCAAGAGGCGTGTTTGAGTATCTTATCGCGGCTGTCGCCAGCTCAACCTGCCTCCGCCGGCTGGGTGCGGGATTAGGAAGGCCCACAGCGCCTGATTATTTGGGTGAGTGAGCGGTTCTTTGTAAACAAACACTGAGGCTCAGATTGTTCTGGTCGCAACACGTTCGGATCCTCCCCACCTTAAAAAAACCTGAACACTCACAAACAGACAGACGGAGGTGAAACAATGAAGCTTCTGCAGATATTCACTCTCTGGATGTTTATGGGAAACAAAAGCAGAAAAACGAAGCGAAGGTCACTTTAATCCAACTCCAGTCCGTTTCTCTAGAAAGTCCGGTTCGGTTGGTGAAGTCTGAACTGGAAACCGAACTCTGTCCTACAAACCTCGGTCGTAAATTTGACTGAACATTTCAGTTGTATTATGACAAAATGTGGTCATTTTCAGGAAATTGTAGCATTATGCCAAGGAAGTTTCAACTTTCTAAACTGCATATTTTAGTGTTTTCAACCTGATAGTCCAGTTTTGTCGAGTCTATTGGGACCAAAGTTGCATCATCTGCTCCAGCTGCTGTGGTTCTTTTCCTCTCTGCTCTGAATCAAACCAACCTGTTCCTCTCCTGGCCTGTGGGGGCGCTGCTCCAAGAACCACTAAAGAAAACAACACAAAAACCTCTGAAGACACTGAGAGCAACTTCCTTCACAAAATGGAAACAATATGGAGACGTCAGATTTTAGCAGTTGGAGGATTTCTCTTTAGTATTTAGCAAAAGATCATGTGTCATTTCTCCTGCTAGCGCTAGGCTAGCACGTTTGTTTTGGTTGTATTTACCCAGAATGCCCTGCTCTGCAGTCCACTTCCTGCTTTTGGAGTGGTTTCCAATCCGCTTGGTGTTCACATATGCACTCAAACTGAACCAGAGTTCACTTCAACCAAGCTAGCTATAGCTAGTCGGCTTTTTCCATCAAAGCGGATCAGAGTTCACTTTTTACAGAGTTCTTCAACCAAACTGGACTTCCTAGGCAAACAGACTGGAGTTGGATTAAAGCGGATTAAACAGAGCTGGTGGAAACGCATCTTTAGTTTAAGCGTTTTTCATTCAAAACACTCAAAAATATCTGAAAATGATGAGGTAAAGCAATCCAAAATGAAATTAAACAGTAACCAAAAACTGTTGGCGTCTGCAGCCGTGTAAACGCCAAGATGAGTCAAGTGGAAACATATTGGAGGTACAGTGAGTGAAGAAAGATATTATTATTTTACCAACAACACAATAACATTATGCCAAGCAGATTGGAAAGTGCAGGGAAGAAGACAAACTCCAGCAGAAGTGTTTATTTATAACACAAATTCTCATTCAGTGCGTGTTTTATTTTTACCGCAGTCGTTCACGGCGCATGTTTTAAACCAGCGTAGAGTGAGAAGCAGCCGTGAAGCCTGCGAACTCAGCCGCGTCCCCACATATCCATTCCAGATGCTGGCTAGACTGGCTGGAGCCGGGGCCCGCTGCACCGGGGGCCGGATCGTCTTTTCCTCCAGGTGTGATGCCTCACGCTGATTCCCCCCACATGCTGCGGCGGCCTAATCCAAACACAGGGGATGGTGACAGCGCTAGGCCTCCTCCAGCCACCCACACCGCCGCAGCGTCTCATCGCAGCACTTCCTCCTTCGACTCAGCGTAACGAACAAACGCCACTGAGGCTGGAGCCCATCAGCTGTTGCTTTAGGAACTCAATCGCGTCTAAACTGGTCAGGTTAAGACAACCAGAGGCAGCAGCATAGAAACCCAAACATTATACTGAGGTAAGAGTAAAAAGGTATTTGGTAAGAAGTCTACTCAAGTACTGATCAAATAATCAGCCATTTAAAGTTTAAAGATTACATCATCAGACACACTAAAATGTAAAGTTAAGTGGAAATTTTGGTCATTTAAGGACCAAAATGACAATACTTTGCAATCATAAATTTTGGGCATTTTTGTACTTCCATTTGTATTTCAGTTGCTTCTGAAAACAGACCAAGCGTTTAAAACAAAACACCCAGACGCTTATAGGCAACAAAAGCTGCTGGAAAATGAGCAGAATAACTTTCTGAATGTAACAAATCAGCAGCACTGCCCTTTCACCTAATAACCCCAGCCAAGCCCAGTCCGTTACCTAGCAACCCAAGTCTGTTACCTAGCAACCCCAGCAGAGTTCCACCGTTACTTAACAACCCAGGCTAGGTTGGCAGTCGATTATTTGGATTTAAAATGACAGAAGCCCCAAAATACCTGGAAATAGGCAGAAATCTCCTTATCTGAGACGATAGGTCTATCTGAACCTGCTCAGGAACGCATCATATTTCACCGTTAAAACATAAACAATAGGCAAGTCTTGAGTCTAATTAAACTCAGCGTCCGTGTTTGATTTGTGGAGAAAAGTTCAGACATTTTCATGACGAGTTCAAGTGGAAAACGATCCTTCCTAATTAACGGACAGATTAAAAGAGAAGAAGTCCAGCATGTTGCAGTGGGGAGGCTTGTTTCTTCTTCCCATAAATATGTCGTCCTCAGTTATGCCAGAGCTGGAATGCATCCAACTGAAGCCATGAGACATATTTTGAGTGGGCTAGTTGATATTTTTTTACCACCTCTGCATCTATCTGTCCATACCCTTAACAGAAAAAATAGATTAAATGGAAAGTTGCATTTTGAGACGAAGGAATAAAGTGATGGTGTAAAGTTGAAAGAGTTTCACTCGCTGAACATTTACAGAGCTGGAAATAAGTATTTTAACATCAAATTAAAACAACCTGGGTGAGTAAAAAAATCAGTTTTAAAAAGATGATTTCATTTATGAAGGAAAAAAAAACAATTGTGAAAAGTAATTATGCCCTGAACCTCAGGAAAGGTTGTTCCACCGATGGCAGCAACAACAGAGGTCAAACATAAACAGTCATTTATATTTTCTGTGGAGGAATTTTGTCCCACTTTGTTTTACTGAATTGTTTTTATTCAGTTGCTTTGGCTGCTTTTCGAGGACAACTTGCCCATCTCAATCAGATGCTTTGACTAGACCACTTCTAATCCCTCTTTTTAAGCCATCCAGAGGTGAATTTGTGCTTTGGATCATTTTTCTGTGCTCTGATGTTGTTTTCCTCAAACAGAGTGAAGCCTGCAGAGCTTCAGACCTTCTGGATTCTTTCTTGATGATTGAACTCTGATAGAAAACCTCCTGGGAAGGTTAGGATAGATCTATGGTCTATACAAAACATGTTCATTACATTTTCTGAACAAAATGATTCATAGATAATGTGATTTTAGTCTGATCAGTTCTGCTTATTGTCAGATGTTTTAGGGTCTCTCTCACTTTAAATCCAAATAATCTGCTGTTGGCCACACCCCCCAACTCAACATTTACATTCACACATGAAAATGGCTGTAAACAAATGCGCAATAATACAACCATCCACCTTTGAAAAGCAGAAGTGGAACCTTCTGCACAACCAACAAGAACACAACAAGTGGTTTCTGGATGGTAAGTCAACCATTTGCCAGCAGCCATTTTACAGTGCATACAACGGGAAAACCGGCTGTACAGATGTGCTGGAACGCTGCTGGGGTTGCTAGGCAACAGGGACCTTTCCTGCTGATTAGTGACATCAGATTCAAAAGATTAATTTTCCAGACAACTTATTGCCAAAAACCAACTGGCTGTTTTTTTAAGTGCTTGGTCTGTTTTTAAAAGCCAAATGGAAGTATAAAACATGCACAATGTGAATTTTTGCTTAATATTTCCCCTTTAAATCAACAGATTAGGAGTCTTCTTTTTTAGCTGAAGTTCTGAAATGTTGGTATTAATTTTTCTCAGACTGTTTCAAACAGGTTTGTACAGATTGATGTGGCTCCTGCCAGTGAGCGAGTCGACTGTCATAACTTCTCCCCATGAGTCGACGCCATGTAAATGATTTCCTGATGTTTGAACCAAAGCTGCTGTGATTAGATGTACTGGATCCAGGCTTCAGCCCAGTAACTGCCAGGATCCTCCCACAGCTCAATCCCAGCCCCTGTACATGATAATAATGCCTAACATGTTGCAAATGCTCAGCGACAGAAGGCCACTACTTCCTCCAACATGATGATGGAGTTTGAAATGCAGGAATTTCCTATGAAAGTAGCAGTTTTCTGCGTCTTATCAAACGATCTGCTCATGAAGTCACAGCTCAGAATGTTATAATTGCCCGATTCAGAGGCTGGGTCGCGCTAAATCACAGTTTTGGCAACTTAAGCTTAATATGATGAGTGTAGCTAATGTCAGGAAGCCGCGGTTTGAGTTTGGAAGCTGTAATTTATTTCAACTGTTCATCATTATTATGATTTCCCTCCTTTTCTTTGTGGTGACTTGGAGAAGCGTTCAGCCTGAGCGTCTTCCCTGAACATGAACTGTTTTGGTCACAATGACACATTTTCTAGCTCAGAAAAAACAATAAAAAGTGAACATACAAATGTTAAAAAGGCAAATTGTCCATCTTTAATGTAAGTTAATATACAGCAGACCTTCATTATTCATGGAGTTTAAAGGCCATAACCGCCCAGAAATAGATAAAACCCACAAATATTCTGAAAAAGTTGCCAATTTTAAGATGTCAAACACAACGAGGCGCAAATTTTAAAGATACAGAACCAAAAATGAGAAGTAGAAAAAAATGGAGGTTAATTTTTCAAATTATCTAAATATCAAAGTTCTAAATATTCAGCAAGCTAAATATAAATATAACTAGATGACTGGCCTCCATGGCGCCCCGCGTTGTGACATCATTACCAGTCATCGGTTCTGCCTCCTCTCCTCAAACCGGACCTGGACGTTGGGTCTGAATTGGACGCCGGTGCTGCTAATCATGTCTTGGACCTGCTGGGCCCGTCTCCAGTTCCATGCAGGAGTGTTACTGGAAATCTGTCCAGTGGGACCAGATCTAATAATTACTTGAGGTCAGAGCCGCCAGCATCTGCGGCAACGTTTGGAGAAAATGGGCCGCTGTTAGCAAGAACACTTATCCTGTAATCATTCATCATCTTCTGAAATCTGCTAAGGAAATAACCTCACTGCTGCCCATTTTTATATTTTTATAACTAAATACCAGCATCTGAGGGCTTTAATAGCTGAAGTTCGTAACGGGTCAATTCAAACTGCAAACAGAGGGAGCAGAGGAACATTAAGGTGGAACATTTATTTTGCGCTAATGTTCAGCTTTCTAGTAAAACAGAAATGAGCAAAACAAACATCTGTGCAAACTGTAGTAGTTTTATTAACCTTACATTAGATTCTCCTTTATTTAAGATTTCTTGCTTTTCAATTTTTCCTTTTTACAAGTAAATTATTCAATTGTCTATATTAAGAGGAACTGCAATGCTTTGGTCTGAATTCAGCCTCGATCGGCCATTTTTGTAGTTTTTTTAAGTGGCTCATCAACATAGTATCTCACAGTGTCATGAACTGTGAGTTTGATTGGACCAAAACGCAGACAGGAGCTGGGAGCCTGGATGTTTTAATAAGAAACATAAAAAATAACCACAGGGAGCCAGAGGAGAACAAAATGAACGATAAAAACATTCTGGTTCTATATGTAGATTATTTCATTCATAATGTGACATTTTGTTCTTGCTGTAAGTGAAATCATCTGCCAGTGGAACCAGTACGTTTTTATCAGTATTAATGAATTATTTGCTTACAACAAGCTCTCGCATCTTGTTAAAAAGTTACTTCTAAATTAGTTTTGTCTTATTTCAAATGTAGTAAAAATATTTGCATTAGAAACTAGACCCAAAATACTTTAAGGTTTATGTGTTTTAAGTAATGGTGAAACTTTATAACAAATTTACTCAAATAAAAGTAAAAACTTCTAAAAGTACTTTATTTGAGCAAATATTTGCTCAAATAAATGTGGAGTTGAGTAGTAACTAGTTACATTTACTTGAGTAACTCTTTTGAAGAAATGTACTTTTAGGAGTATTTTTACTTCGCTGTACTTTTTATTTTTACTTGAGTAATTTTATTATGAAGTATCGGTACTTTTACTTCAGTGAAAGTTCTGGATTTTTTACCCATTGAATGAAAAACAAACAAACATGTTTCAACCAAACAGTCACCAGACACACCTGCAGATTGTGTTAAAGTTTCATAAGTTTTTTATTGAAAGAAACTGATTTGGAAATTTTTTAAAATTTTTTGTAACTTATATAAAGTTTTGTCATTTTCTTCCTTATTATATAAAAATTTCCTCCTAACTTTATATTGTGGTGGGCCTGATGATGTCATTTTTACATATTAAGTGATTGATAATTTGAGTAGACTTTTCATCAAATACTGTTTTACTCTTACTTGAATAACTTCTTCTGACACTTGAATGCTTTTTACTTTTGAGTTTAAATATGTTGAATTATTGTTTTCATGCTTCTTGATGGGATAAAATTCCTCCCAGGTTTCTCTTCAAGCTGCTGTTTCTGTTCTCCAGTCTCACTGCGATGCCTCATTACCTGTGAAACCTCCCCGTTCGCCCTGCGGGGGGCGCGGTTCTGTTCGCCGGGCCCGGTCGTCAAGGTGACCCGGCCGGCCCCGGGACGGCAGACTGCACCGAGGCCGCCCCATGCCGGTCGCCGCTCTTGGCCCTGGGTGTTTCCAGGCTGCTGCCCGCGTCCCGGTGAGCAAGCAGCTGATCTCATTTTTCAACACGCAGCTGCCCGAACATCAGGTGAAGGTGACCTGCTCTGCCGGTTGGATCCCCGGCTCTCTCACTACTGCGAGGCAAAAAGAAGGAGACATTTCTGGTTTGCCAGGGTTATGATACACGGCGCCAACTGTTCTGAACCGGAAGTGATCCACGTCGTCTTAGATAGGCTTGTGCATTCACTTCGATACCAAAACTATCTTGTACATGCTATCAATGTGCGAGAGAATGACATATGAACAAAATGGCTGCTGTCGGGATCGACTGGATGAAACAGAGAAGGAAGCAAACAATTGATATAGTGGATAATCTTTTATATTTAATAGTGCTGGAGAGAACTTTTGTTTCTGCCAAAGAAACTCGAGTCTCTATTATTCTTTTATTGTGCTTCAAAGTTACAAATAGCCCGAATGTTATTGATGAACACAACATTTGGTAGTAAAGAACAACTTCTGTTTTGATTTCCATGTGTTTGACATCATTGGAAAGCTGAGAATCCTCATTTCTGGATCTGTGGTCAGTGAGTGTTTATTAAATGGTCCTCAGTCTGAAAAGGTTTGAGAAACAGAGAACTCAAATGTAATCGAGTAGAAGGTGTAATGTACTTATAGTGTTTACAAGATAGGAATGAGGCAAGAGCTCGTTCTAAGCTTGTTTGTTCATTGTTGTCATAGCAACTGCCTAGCAAGATGGCTGTCAGTTACAAAGTTCACGGAACTGTGGCATCATTCGAGAACTATGTGATGTCACATAAGAACATGTGATGTCACATAGTCACATGATGTGTATTACTGAGATAAATGTCAAACAGAGAATAAAGAGAACTAAAGGTAATCCTTATTTGCAGTCTTTGGCCACTTTATTAGGTACTGAATGTTTCACTTTAAAGGGCCAGTATCGTGTAAAATCGACTTTTGGAGCCATACATCTTGTTATGATGTCATTCCCTCATCATAAACATACCTGAAATGTTGCCTTGATTCTTTCATGCATGTTTGAGAAATCCTTCTGCAGAACGCCTGGTTGGACCTAGCCCCGCCCTTGAGACACAGCTCCTCCCCCACTCAGCTCCTACAGACTAGCCAGCAGCAATTAGCAAACACCTGAGCTCATTATAGGAGCTACTTCTTCTCAGAGAAAAGCTGGTAGAACATTGTTAAAGGGTTAAAGGGTCATGTTGTGATGACATCATGGAGGCGGAGCTTCAGAAAGAGCCTGAGTTTTTAAAGAGACAGAGGCCCAATTTCAAGGTGTTTAATCTATTTTAAGTCATATTTAATATTTTCAGGATTTTTATAACAACTGAAGGTAGATGCTTGATTGTGCTATAAAATTTCACTATATCCCTGGAAAACGCATAAAACTGCCCCTTTAAAGTGTATGTGAAAGCTTAACCCTCCAAATTAATAAATAAAAATCAAAAGTGGGCGGAGTTGAGACACACCAAGGGGCGTGGCCAACTTAGCAACTTTGTAGCTATAGATAATGAGTTTTCAGACTCTAGTGATAAATCTAGCGAATGTTTTTCTGTTATTGGAGTTCAGCCGCCTGCAGTCGCTTCCCTCTCCGTATCCACATTGTGTTCACAGTCACTTCACATCTTTCTGATGTTCATTTTCAAACTTCAGGAAGTTTCTTCCGCTTTGTCCAGGAATTGGTACATTTGATGAAAAGAAAAACATGCTTTGTAGCATTTGGGATGATTGGCTGGCTTGTGACTTTTCGAGTGTCCGTTTTCTTTGTGAATCTTCAGTAATCAGAGTTTACAGACGTCTTATCTCTGCCTCCATCCATCTCTCTTGTTTATTCTTGCTCTCTGTGTCTCTTCTCTCTTCCTGCCACCCCCACCCCCTCGCCTTCTAACACAGGACAGATTGGGAAGCCGTTATGGCGGCACAGAAGTTGAGGGAGAAGCTATTTATCCCAGACGGATCAGGAGGTGTGTGACGGAGGTGTGGACGGTTGCTGCAGGTCAGTGACGTTGGCAGGCGCCAGGCAGGCCGGCCCACATGGCTCGGGGACTGTGGGACTACAGACAGATGGCACCTGGTGGGTGACAAACAATTAACAAACCAACAAGAATAGCTGGATCGGCACTATACCCACAAGCGCAGGAGATAGCTAGAGAGCGGGTGCATCTGTGCTCCGAACACTTCTGCTCTTTACTTTTTCTCTCCCCGAGACTTGTTTTGTATAACAGTTGCAATTTAACCATGTGGCTTTCTCACAAAAACACCCTCGTCGTTGTGTTGCTTTAGAACGGTCTAAATAAAGCAGTGCTGAGCATATGCAACCAGCATATGTTTCTGTTTATTTCAGTGCAGTTTTCAGAGAAGTGGCTGTTAATTTAAATGCACACGACTGTGAAAAAACACCAGTAAAGCAGTCAAAGTTAGTCTTTGCAGTGCTGTAACTTGGGATTGTCTGGATGTGTGGAAAGTTTGTGCTGGAATCGTTTACAAGATGTACGACTCTTTCAAAGTGTCTTCACACCTGATTGTCTCATAAATTTAGTTTAATTTGGGACAAAAACTGCAACATTTGTTACATTTTCAGCTGCTGTGGTTCAACTTCAGTTTGACAAACCTTTTCCCCTCCTCACCTGTGGGGGCGCTGCACCAGCCACCAACGTTATTATAGTTAACTAAAACTAATAAAACAACAAAAACTGAAACATTTTGGTGAAAAAAATTATAATTAACAAGGAAAAACTAGAACTAGAACGAAATTGCACATTTATAAAACTAACATATACTAAAATTAGTTATAATATCTTCTTTTTTGTGTTTATTAATCTTTTATTAGCGAGTCACTTGGTTGTTCAACAATTGTTGAATAATTTTTCTGAAACATAAAAGGAAAGAAAACAATCCAAAACCAAAACAGATCCAACACAATGTGATGCTATTTACCCTTTTAACCATCAAATATTTTATTTCACACATTTAAAAAAAAAAATTACAAATGCTTTTAATCCAATCTGACAAAGTTTTAGCCGTTGTTCAAATTCAAAAATGCTTTTATTGATCCCAAAGGTAAATTAAATAACTAATTTACTTAAAGAGTTATTAAGTAATATTAGTTATTAAGAGTTATAAAGAGTTATTAATCTAAAAGAAGTTAGACAAAAGGTAGAATAAATAAAATACACAGAAATGTGTGGTTCTAAAGTGACAAAATGTGCAAAAGTTTAAGGGGTGTAAATACTTCTTACTATCCATAGTAAACTCTGTGTGTAGTGGACTGTTGAATATGATGTGTGTGTGGGTGTGTGTGTGTGTGTGTGTGTGTGTGTGTGTGTGTGAACACATCTGGAGTCTAGACTCTGCGGCTCTGTGGGCAGAGTCCTATCTGCTTGCAGCATTGAGTCCGGAGACCGACCATGTTGACATAGGTGGCACACACACACACCCACCCCCGCACGCCCACACACACACACACACACACACACACATCGGCATCTGTTTCAGGAGTCAATACTCTGACCAAGACGCCCAACCCCCTCCTTCACACACACACACACACACACACACACACACACACACACACACACACACACACACACACACGTTGATTCTCCGCTGAGAGATGGGAGGCATGGATGTCTTCAACCAGGAAAACCCCAAAATAAACATTAGCTTACATAAATGGCCTAGTCAAAACATGTTTGTTACATGTTTTTCACAAAATCATTGTTAAATAATGAGATTTTAGTCTGCTCCTTTTCGAATGAGCCGCTTTAGGGGCTCTTGTCACTTTAAATACAAATAATCTGCTGCTGGCCACACCCACCAACTCAACAGTTACACTCGCACATGAAAATGGCTGGAAACTGACACGCAATTATACAACTGCACATGTTTGAAAAGCAGAAGTGCAGCCTGCTGCAGCAAGAATGCAGCAAGTGGTTTCTAGATGTTAAGTCACCAACAACATATTTGTCTTTTCCAGCAGCCATTGTACAGCAATGGAATTCAGATTTGGTTGCTAGGTAACTGGCGGAACTCCACTGGGGTTGCTGGGTAACGACGCAGCGTGACTTAACATGGTTTTTGAAACGGCTCATTTTCCAGACAAAAAAAGAAAACCTTAACTTAGTGACAAAAAACAGCTGGGTGTTTTTTAGAGGCAGCTGAGACTCAAATGGAAGTATAATTTTACATAATGGGATGGAAGAACAAAATGTGCATTTTGTCTCTTGTTGGTTGTCTGTTTGTGTAAATTTAAATGTGTGTGTGTGTCATGAACTGAGTTATGGTCAGTCAAGAAATGGCCTCTTAGTAGTCTTCAGGGCCACCTCTGGGTGTGTGTGTGTGTGTGTGTGTGTGTGTGTGTGAGAGAGAGAGAGACAAACAACCTGCAGGCTGCACGGCAGAGTGTTTGCTGAAATGGCCCTCAGCTTTCAGATCTGAGGGCCTTATTAGCCCATATCAGAGCGCTGTCACATATGATTTACATCTCAGACTTCAAGACACACAAGTAGCGATGAAGAGATGCTGGAATATGTGCCTAAGGAGTCGTGTTTACTTTAACTCTCTTCCAGATTTCTCCTTTATTTGCTTCTTTTTGTCACGCTTTAATGTTGACAAACATAACGCTAGGAAATACAAAAAGCTGTTTTACCAGGAAAAAACAACTCAACGCTTCTCAGTGTGATAAAGTAATTTCTAGGGATGGGAACACTTCTGCTAATGCACAAATAGTGGCGCTAGTTGTTTTTTTTTTTTTTATCCCTTTAGTGTTTGCTAACTTTTAAACTTTCAGTTGAATAAAGTTCAATAACTGTGGATGGAACTGCTTTGTAGACAGATTTCAAAATAAGAGCATTAATATAAATGTGTAACTAAGAAATCTTAAAAGTCGATGACCAAAACTTAAGCACAGATGCAGAACTTTATTTAATGAATTCTAGATGCTTTCAAAGTGCTAAACGATAAAAGAGAAATGATCTCTTCCATCAGCAGATTAGCTTAAATGTGGCCACCACTGCTGCTTAGGGTTGAAATACTCCAATGGTTTTAGTTTGATGCACAAATCTGAGTTGGAATCTGTCTGAATGTGGGTAATTTTCTGTTTTTTCATTCTGTATGAACAGTATCTATTTGTGCGCAGCAGAAACTGAGGTTTGGATCAAGCTGTAGAGCCGTCTGATGCGTTGTTGTTTAGTGGAACAGAGGGAGAGACTCTCCAGCCCCTCCATAGTGGACTGCCATCTGAATCCTCCCGCTTTGCTCCGGTGTACAGAACCCTGTTGTGTCTTCGCTGAGATAAGCGCAGACGGTGAGGGAAGCAGAGCGAAGGAGGGTTGAAAGACTTGTGTTGAGGCGCCAGGCCTATCTCTTCTATCTCCTCTGGGAAACATGCTGGCGTTCCCAAAGACAGCGGTGCTAAGAGGCTCGTCACCCCACTGCCCGACTTTCACACACAGAGGAGACATGGAGATTTATGTTACGGTAACCAAATCTCTTCCCCTCCTCAGCTCCTCCTGACTGCTAAGGAGAGCTAATGACGGCTTCACAGGACGAAACTGGAATGACACTGAAAAAATGTCCAGTTTTTGTTTGTAACATATTAAGGCTTTACTGATATAGACACCTTGAATCTTATTGTTTACATCTGGAAATTTAACGCATGCGCACAACACTGGAGGGCAAAAAGACGATTGTCTTACATGCTATCCGTTAGCCACGGTAGAACGACTCCGTTAACGAAATGAAACCTGGACATGTAGATATTATTAATGTAGTGCAGTGTGCCGCAGAAAAGGGAAAAATAAAGCAGGAAAACTGTTAAAGAACAACTCAAAACCACTTTTTTCTCGCTTTCTGTGTCGGCTACGCTACACGCAGACTCGTTGCCATAGCGACTGACTAACAACAGCTCCACTGATGTATCAGGATTAATGTATCGTTTCCCACAAAAAGAACAGAACATTCAGTCTGTTACAGTTTTATGTTTATAGGCTTGATGTTTATTTTTGTGATTATTAATAATTGATTGCTGTGGTAGATTAGCTACCGCTGCTATTAGCTAAGCTAACACTGCAGTGGTTTAGCTAATTTAAGCCCCTGCTCTACTGATGGCCTGTCAGAGTTGATGTGTCTGTTGCCTTATTTTACTTTTTAACTGAACTGAAACCCACAGAGTTCCACATCACATCTACATGTTAAGGTTGCCATAGTCAAGCTGGCATAGCTGACTTACTTCTGTTTCCCTTTAATTTAAACTTTTGCCTGACCTTGTTATCTAGTTGCTGTACTGTTGACAATAGTAGCAAAGCACTCCGTCCCTTTGTCCTTTATGTATCACACATACATTTAATATTAAGTGCATTATATTGATAACAGCTACAATCAATGGTTGTCATCGTTGGCTAGCAGCTTTTTGCCCTCCAGCAGGAAGCAGGATTTTGAGCATGTGACGTCGCAATGTGTCTAGGAATCAAAATAAGTGCGTCATGCATGCAGGTCATTACAATTCTTTTAGTTTTAATCATTTTGTCAGTTTATAACCAGACCTTTTTAGCTTTATTGGGACTCAGCAGTGGACTCTTTTATAATAATAATCAAATTTTACTTATTACGCACTTTACATGTAAATCTCAAGTGACAATAAAAGTACAAACCAATGTAGACATAATTTCTTTCCTCATGTTTTCTATATTTTTTTGTCCCTTTATACTCTTCAGATACTGACAAAATTTACCAAAACTTTTGATTTAATAGGTACATTTCTTAAATATTTATCTTATTGTGGGATTTAGCAAATAGACATAATTTTGGTCATTTTAAATGACCTGAAACGAGACATTTAGTCTAATTTTCCTTCAGAAAGAGAGAAACAAAATGTGTAAACTTCTGGTTTCAGCTGTTGATGGAACAACTCATGGGTGATTTTTATTAAAGATGTGACACATGGACAGTAGATAAAAATTAATAAGTTATAAGCACAAACAATTCAGGCTTCATTTTCTAAAAATTGTTCCCACAGCTCACCTTTTTATTTTCATTTTAGAAAATTGATGTTTCTGTTCAGGATATTAAAACAGATTAAAAGCTTAAAGATTTCTCCTTTCTTCCTCTGTATTGAAATTCAAAACATCAACATTGCAGTGTAGGTTTGCATAATGGATGAAACACAGAATGTGACATCTCCTTGAATTCATAGGTTTAATATTTCATTGATCGACGGCACACCTGAGAACTAAACATACGACTGAATCAAAACTTAATGCGGAAGATGCAACAAGCTGAAATGTTGAAGTGAAGAGGAGGAGGAGGAGGAGACTGCAGCGCCGCATCCAGGAGGACGGCTTGGATATTTAAACTCTTTAAGTTTTCATCCTGCAGCCTCTAAATGCGACATTAAATCAACGACTTTGTCCCACATTAGACTGTCACTGAACCATGATGAAACAGCAAAGCAATGCAAGAGTTTCTTTAACATTTAACATGACAAAAGCATAAAATATTAAGTATATTTATGATATAAACTCCTCAACAAAAAGAAAAACGTTCTTGTTTTAGCGAGAAATAAAATACAGAAGTTTCTCATTATAATGAGTTTATGCTTCTTTAAAACTAGTTTCTCGTTATCATGAGCTGCAAAACTCTTCAAACCTGGAAAGTTTCCTCTTAATATTGATGAAAACGTTCCAGTTGCACAGGCAGATTATTTCACGTACAAAAAAACATTTTAACAATGTTAAAGTGAAATGATCTGCCAGTGGAATTACTACTTTTTTCCCATCAATATTAAGCAATTTTTACTTAAAAAGCTCTATTATCTTATTGAAAAGCAACTTGCAAGTTAGTTTTGTCTTATTTCGAGTATATTAAAATATTTATATAGCAACTTGACCAAAAATACTTTTGGTAGTAGATTTTGTGTTTTGCAGTTTGGTTCCAGTTAGTTATGGTTTTTTCCCAATAATTACCATTTTTATTTGTTTCAGTTTACCAAAATGTTTTCTCCATTTCAGTTTTCATTAGTTTTAGTAAACTATAATAACCTTTTATTCTTGCGGAGCGCCAAAGTCTTTCTGTAAACAGTGTAATGAGAACAAGCATTCATTCATGTGTGCATATGTTTCTATATTTGCATGTTTACATCTCGGTGTGTGTGTGTGTGTGTGTGTGGTTTAAAACCCGTGATGACATCCCTACGTGCCACCCTGCGCAGCACAGTCTAGGTCCTCATTATCCTTCCTCCCAGGGTCTGTTCTGGTGTTGGGAGCCCCACCGGAGGGGCCTTTGGCTCGGTGGGAGAGGTGTTGGAGGCGGCCCGGCCCCGCTGCGCTCCTTCCTTCCCCCTCCGCGGGGCGCCGGGCACAGCGTGTACCGCTGGCAAGCCGGGCCCGACAAAGAGCCGACGCGCACAGCCAACGGGGCTGGGGGGCGGCCGCGTCATGCTGCACACACACGTGCAGAAAGCCGCGCATGCATGTGCTCAGGTCTCCGCCAGGCGGGCTCCTGCAGGCGTCGACACATGTTCAGAGGACGCTGCAGAGGCGACGGCGAGCGAGTGCAGGTGAGAAACCGCACACACTTCAGAGAGAACCCTGAAAAAATTCAAAATCTAAAACTCCGGTGCTTTTAAGTGTACAAACTTAAAAGCAGTTTTTCAGAAAGATATAGGAGCTTGTTTTCAAGAGGACGTATTATGTAAAAGTCACATTTTGAACATTTTTGTGTTTCCGTTTAGGTCACAGCTGCTTTAAAAACAGACGAAGCTCTTAAAAAACCCACCAGCTGTTTTTTAGCTGTAAGTTATTGTTTTTCTGGTGTATGGAGAAATATCCAGTTCAAAAACTGTAATCAGCAGATATTGCCCCGTTACCTAGCAACCCCAGCAGAGTTCCAGCACCTTTGGTCAGGTGGTTTTCCAGCTGTACAATGGCTGCTGGAAAAGACAATTGTTTTGTACCATCCAGACTTACCATTTGCTGCATCTTTGTTGGTTGTTCAGGAGGCTCCACTTCTGCTTTTCAAAGATGTACCGTTGTATAATTGAGCATCTGTCTGCAGCCGACTCCAACAGTGTGAGTGTTCATTCGGGGGGCCAGAAGCAGATTATTTGGATTTAAAGAGACAAAACAACTGAAAATAGGCAGAACTGAGGAAGTTAAATCTTGTTATCCAATAATGATTTTGTGCAAAAAAAAATACAAAAAACATTCTGTCACAATCACAAATCTTTCTTTGCAATAAGTAGTCCCAGAAGTTATTGCGTTAAAAGATGATATTGTTGTTTTGAAGCCATTTTCAAGCAATGTGATACCATAATAAATCTCCAAAATAAATAAGCAAAACAACAGAAACAACAAATAAAGCAAATTTTGTCTGTAAACAAAATTGTCCTTTAAAAAAGAGCTAGTTGGGACCAAAACACCAGACAGAAGGTTTTTGTCTCTTTTAGTAGAAAGATCAATAATGCCAAAGGAAATTATTGATCTCATTTTAATTTATAATGCGATTAATTGATTTATTGTGTGTCATCTGCAGAGTTATAACTGATCTTATTTGTTGTTATAATCCATAAAGCCAGTTGGAGCATATAGATATTAAATAAAAGACCCTGGGACTGAACCTTGGGGTACTCCAAAACATACAACACTTATCATTCAATTTAACCAAAATATCAGTTGTTCAGCACTCCAGCTCATGTGTTATTGTTTTTAAACCACTCACTGGTTGCCTTTATATAGTTTTAATCACAGTAACCATTTTGGGGTGTGGAAATTAGGATTATTTCATGTTTAATCTGTCCAACCTGAACACAAAGTGGAACCGAAGGAGTCAGGTGTCAAAACAAAGTGCTGATCCAATTCCTCTGATGCGATGTGCGATTACAGCTCCAGTGGGAACTGTCGGGATTGTAAATATAAACCGCTGCATGCATGTTTGACTGAGATGTTAAAGATGAGAGGGGATGAAAATTGGATTAAATTGTGTGTGGCAGCTCACTGTAGGGAGGTAATTAGGGACAAACATTGAGACGCGTAGTCTGATCTCTCCTGCTGGAGGTTAAGTGAAATAGGAGCTGTGAGTCCCGGCGTCCCGGCGGCACCGTGATTAGAAATTTTCTTCCTTTTTTTTTTCTAATGCGGGGCTAATGGGATGTCAGCCGAGAGCAGAACCGTTACAGAACCGCTCGTGACAACAAGTGGTCGGAGATCAAGCCGAAGTACAGAGACAGAGAAGATAAACAGGATCCCAAGAATCCTGAGATCATTTAAATACTGCAGAGTTGCAGCTTAGCAGCAACGATTCAACAGCTTTGATAAATGAACACACAAACAAATTTAAACCATTTAACAACCAACAAACTGAACAGTTCACCTAAAATAAATATCAGCTGATACATCAGTTACTATCAGGTACATTATCATTTAAAAACAATAATCGGTGGTTATGATTATGATTGCTTCAAACCCACAACAATGCAAAGTATTTAAATAGCATAAACTCCATATTGTTTCTCTTTTGTCACAATAACGACTGGCACTATGAAGTGTTACTATGGAGCTAATTTAGGACCTAAAGTTTTGTTAATTTGTAAAACAAAATTGTAAACCTTTCTTAGCTTTAGCCTAGAACTTTAAAAATGACAAAAAATGTTTTCAAACTAAAAATAAATGAGCAAATTTCTTTCAAAGACAGTGAAAGAAAAAGAAAAAAACAACATAAAGCGTTTGCAAATAGAAGATGAATACATTGTCTTCTGTAGGATGTTGATGTTATGGAAATTATATAAAACTAAAGATAAGTTAAAGTAATATAGATTATTAGACACAGACACCGTCACACACGGCTGTGTAACAGTGTCTCCACAGAGGCACAGAGAAAAAAAAAGATGTAAAATAATAATAAAAAAAAGTTTTGAAAGATTTGAAGCTGAAAACATAAAACATAGAACTGAAAAACAAAAAATCAAATGTGGAAAAGTGAAAAATAAAAATGTATAATTAGTTCAGAATTCATCCAGAACCAAATCAATGTTTTATTTCAAGTGGGAAAAAGTTTTCAACTTCAGGTTTGTTTTTCTATTACAATTTTATTTTTCAAATGAATGGAACATTTGGCTCTAATTTAGCTCCATAATTTCAGTGTGGTTTATTGCCTTTGCAAGATGTCAGATTTTAGCGGTAGGACGATTTCTCTCTTTTTTTTTTTTTTTTGGCTAAAGACCATGAGCCATTTCTCCCGCTAGTGCAAGGCTAGCTCGTTTGTTTTAATTGCATTTACCCAGAATGCCCTGCGCTGTAGTCCACTTCCTGCTTTTGGAGCAGTCTCCAGTCCGCTTGGCGTTCACATATGCATTCAAACCAACCAGGGTTCACTTCAACCGAACATAGACCGAAGTTTTTAGGCGGACCAGAGTTTGGTTATGCATTCACACCTCCCCAACCAAACCGGACTTTAAAGAAACAGACTGGAGTCGGGTCAAAGCGGACCGGACTCGGGTTAAAGCGGGCGGGAGTCGGGTTAGTCGGATTAAAGTGGGCCGGAGTCGGGTTAAAGCGGACCGGAGTCGGGTTAAAGCGGACCGGAGTCGGGTTAAAGCGGGCCGGAGTCGGGTTAAAGCGGACCGGAGTCGGGTTAAAGCGGACCGGAGTCGGGTTAAAGCGGGCCGGAGTCGGG